>NW_017548293.1:316542-410071 GCF_001854935.1 Bemisia tabaci | reverse complement strand
AAAACCAAGTAACGTAGACTCTTGGTATTCACTGCACATAAACTAGCGAGCCCCAGAATGAGAACAACTTTAAATCATAATCATTGACGGATAAATAAACTTTTTACACGCTTTGGAAAATCTCAGAAGTTCGCGGTAGTCACTTTTCGGTAAGGAACTAAGGGACTCGGTTATTGTATCGAGCAGGGTTCGAAACGATCGCAAAGGCGGTATACTACGTATACGCGCCAAAATCGTAAGCCTTCCGCCACGGAGAAAAAAAAGAACACACCCAATCACCTTCTTGTCATTATATGCATTCGGCAAGGAAACAACTTCTTATAAAGTAGCAGCAGCAGCACATCATTGCCACATTGCACGTGTTTAAAGTCCTGGGGCCCAGCTCAATTTGTACTCGCGCAAAAGTGACCCCGCTCACTTCGAAACCCTCTATTACTTTAAAAGGCTAAAAGTTAAATTGTTTACTCACTTGCACGTTTTTTTAATTATTTTTCCGCAGACGCGTTTCGGTCAGTACGGACCATTTTCGATGCTCGATCGCGACTGATGACTTTGATCATTCGCGACTTTGATCGGTCACGATCGAGCATCGAAAATGGTCTGTACTGACCGAAACGCGTCTGCGGAAAAATAATTAAAAAAACGTGCAAGTGAGTAAACAATTTAACAAGGTGGAAAAATGGTGCTGGGTCCACATCATTTCGTGGGGAAAACAAAGCCAAAAAGTTCCAAAAATTAAAATTAGAGTCAAGAATAATTGTTTAAACTCTAATGCGCACCAGTACGAAGCTGAGGAGGGAGAGTGTTCAGCTCAGGCAGTTTGCAATGGAATTGCGACTCCTACTTAATAGTAGGAGTCGCATCGAGAGTTTAAACAATTAACACGTTAAACAATTCACGTTAAAACAGTCACGTTAAACAATTTAACTTTTAACCTTTTAAATCATTTTCTTGTGCGGTAAAGCTCCCTCGAAAGTACCTCTATTCCTGTTCGCGCAAAACCCCTCATAATAATGGGTCCTAATTATGGGTCCATTCGCGTAAAAGGGTTGCGCCCAAAATGAAGAACCTCAGCAGACTGCGAATTCGCAAAAAAAGAAGGAGAAGAAGAAAAATAAATTAATCAGATTCAGCTGATTGCAAGATTCACCAGGCCAGGCCGAGCCCTTTTAAAATCTTATGTAGGCATGTAAGGCTGCGTTGCCGAGTTCAAACAAAACTGCTTGTCTCAAATTTCACGGTATAGAAAATGTCGTCTTTTTTTCTGTCGTTTAATGGCTTTGTGTCAAGCACCTGAGATGTCTTCTTGCAGGAACATAGAACAAAAAAGAGTAATCCCCCCTTCCCCTCCTACCTCAATGGCCGTCCTTACTTCGAACTTACTAAAACGATTAACGTCGTTTGATGAATTATCTGAATAAGCTGCGACTCTAACTAGATGTAAAACTGAATGTCGTTCAATGGGATGAAAATTAATCGATCAATCTTTATTGCGATGGATCGTATTCGATAGTGATTCGATGTATCGTTTGGTTCAAAACAATAGAACATAACCTCAAATCATAATTTTAAGATATTTGTCAGAAAAACTGAAAATGAGAAATTTCGTAGCAATTTCACTACTCTTGGCCAATTAGTTCTCATAGGGATCAAAAATCTAATACAAAAAACCGTTTCCGTCAGATTTCTCAATTGACTTTTGAAGTTATGTTTATGTTATGAACCAATCGATATCGATACAATATCACCCGTTTGATGTATCGAATACGGTCTATCTCCTAAAATCGATTATTTTATAATTTAACTCGGTTTGCGACGTTGCAGAATTTTTGTCATATTTTATTTTTTAAACGGAAAACTACTCAACGGCAATTATTTAAAACTGCCGTGATTTTCCTTCTCAGTGCGAAGACGATTCTGCACAAACTGCAAGGAATGATGACAATTTGTTCTCCCTTAAAAAAAGAACATAGAGGCGGAGATTATCAGATACCGCAATCGAGATATGTGATTGCGGACTTACGCCGTCGATTTAATTAATTCTTGACGAAGAGAAGGACCCATGTCTACCCTTCACTCTTCATTGTTCACGAGATATCTTTCTTTTCACAATTATTCTAGTGATGATAATATCTTCTCATAAATAAATAAAAAAAACATAGTTTACAAACATGAATGAAAGATAACAACGCCTCACAGCTAGTGATTAGATCATTGTATGCCGATGTTGTCATTTGAAGGAAGAAAAATCAAAATAATATCAAATCGGATACGAATCCATCAATCCTGCGGATTACTATTTTTTAACAGCGACAACGAAGTTTACACACTCACACACGAGCTCTGCATGAATGTATAAACTTAATATCAGAGGTGGAGTTCATCTCTTTACTGATGTAGCAAAAAAGAAGAGAAAAAACAGGAACACTTGCTACGACCTTGAATATACGCCTCAAACTTACAAGTCCCTTGCGTCGTCTCTTTAAATCGCAGAATAAAGTATGGGAGGGGGAGAGACAGAGGAAAATGGTTTGGGAAAATTATTTGAATAAGGTAGTAGAATGAATCTTAAGACTTCGTGAGGCGGTGCAGGATTGAGGTTATGAAAATTGGTCTGAAGTTGTTTATTTTTTGTGTGGTGTGGTGTATCAGTGTAATTATCTGCTTTGAACCAATATTATAATGAATTACTGATCAATTTTGAAGTCTGCATTTATTGAATTGAATCACTCGTTCATACCTTTCGCCGCGAATGATGCATACAGTGCCGCAAAAAGTATATATTTTGGGTGATAGAATTCGCGACGATGAAAAGTAATACAATAGCTACGTAATTGAGTATTCTCGAAGTGACATTTATTAATTTTTGGAAGAAAGATCTCACGTCTGCAACTGACAAGTTTTTGATGTGAATAGCGTCCGTCATTTTCAAACACAACACGGCGAACGTTTGAACTGTTCTTGTTTTTTTTTTTAAATGTAAATACATACGAGTTTTTTGACCCGAGTATAGGAAATTCGGAAGATTTGTTCTTTTGAAATATCATGAATTAACCATTGAATATCAGTTCAATGAGTGGTTAAACAGGTATACTTTTTTTAAGCCGTCAACATGATTTGTTTTCTTTTGTGTATCGCCGCGTTCTGCTGCATCCTGTTCAGAATCATCCAGAGATCGCACATATGGCTCAGAAAAATGCGTTATGTGGAAAATGTTCCCGGTCCCCCACTTAAAAACAGATTAATAGGACATTTAAAGGAGGCTATGGTCTCTCCAGCAGGTGAGTTCTTCATCGTATTACCACATTGACGACACACACAAAATTAGAGGCTTCGTAAAGCCGATATGGTTTTACTAGGGGGCTACGCCCCCTGGCCGCTACGCGGCCCAACCCCCTGAAGGCGCTCCGCGCCATCAATGGGCCGCTTCGCGGCCCTATTTTTACCCTCCTATCAGTGTTAGTTTTATTTTTCCCCTAAAAAAACACGATATGAGGTATACTTTAATTTTAAACTTTACTTAAAATTACTTTAAAATTAAAAGGACGCATTTTGGAATGACTGCTTGATGAAATATTGCAGTAAAACAATGAACAATGATAATCAGGTAATAAATAAGAAATCGTGAGTCGGTGTTCGAACCCACACTGTGATCATAGCGGACGCAATTGACGTCTTAGACGACTCGGCCACCGCTCGACATGAAGCCGTAGGTGCGAATCTTGTGTAGATAAGTGTAGAGCTGATGCGCAGGCTACCCAGCTACTGCGCAACCTCCTCGACCATTGCACATCCTCCCGCGCATAGCGGTAGCAGTACCGGAGCATTCTATAAACTCATTCACTTTTATAACGTGATTTTAAAAAAACCTGGGTCCTTTTTCCAAAATCTGATTGCAGCGGGCTCATCTAAGGCCTATTACCTGTCGATTTACGCAAAAACCATGGAAATCGGCCCGGTAGAACGCTCAAACGAACTATGACAAAAAGTATAAATTTACATTGTTTAAATGGGAGAATTCGCAACTTTACCACGTAATATAAAAAAACCTGGACCATATTTTGAAAATCCGAAAAGAGTTGGCTTATCTAGAGACAATTGCCCGTCGATAGCCGCAAAAATCATGAAAATCGGCCCGGTAGAACGCTGGAACTAAGCGTTACCAGTTTCGCAAAATTAGGAGGTCTTTGAGCTTATAGTATAGATAACGGTAACTTTTCTTGAGATTTGACAACACTGGATTTAAGGGGCTTGGAGGACAAGGCCCATACGTGTAGCTTTTGCTATTGCGAGAAATACGTTTTTTAAGTTTCAAAATTACATGGATCCTTATGGCGGAAAAAAGTTCAAACAGACTTTTTAATGCTTAAAAATTGGAACTTGAGAGCGGATTCTTCTCAGAATATCCATTTAGACTAGTTTTATTTGAAATCATTAATAGCTCATTTTTTTTCAAAAACTGCATTTAAACGCCTTGTCCTCAAAGCCCCTCACCTGTCCGTTTAAATACTCATACGTAAATAGCAGGTGAAAATAGGGCCTAAATTCTTTTGGCAGAGTTGCGGCCGGTTGTAAGTTACGGCCAATTGTAACTTTCAGTCGATTGTAAGTTGCGGTCGATTGTAAGTTGCAGCCGATTGTAAGTTGCGGTCGATTGTAAGGTACAGTCGATTGTAAGTTGCAGTCGGAATGTTGGTTTTATTATTAAATCGCTGATCAACGGTTTGAGTTGTTGAGAAACTGAGGATGGCTCAACTCGTATCTAGCTCGAGTTTAGAATGTAATCTCTCCGATTCAAAGTCGAATTTAGATTTTATTTTAGATTTCGGTCGACCCGTAGCCAAAATAATCCGAGGCCAGGTAACAACCAACAGGTGAGGCAGGCCGAGGTTTGCCTAAAATCGATTTTTTTACATTAAGTCAAATATATAATAGCTGGTTTTGCCAACTTACGAGAAGTGCCCCTGTTTTTCGATCAAAAGAGGCTGCATTGTCAAATTCACTTTTTAGAGAGCTTGAATAAAGGCATGGATTTAAATTAAAGTGTCTTAAAATTTCTACATGCTCCTTATTAAAATTTTGAAAGAAAACGAAGCTTTGGAAACAAATTAGAAAGTTATAGTCTGACCACGGTTATTACACCACAGTCTGACCACGGCCTGACCACGGTTTATTTACAAAATGAGTGGATGCATTTTGGATACATATTCCATCTTCAGCACTCCACGTGATCAGCGTCCACTCATCTCGGAAATAAACAATTAACCAAAAAGCTGTGGTCTAGCTATAACTTTAATGAAGAAAAAAACACTAAGAAGTGGCCCGAACTGTATGTAACAAGGTGGAGAAAGGCTATAACTTTATTTTGTTTCCAATATTGAAAAATCACGCAATATGCGGCTCAACTCATAAGATTAACCAACTTTGCGGCTTGAGCAAGAGTCCACAATGCAGATGAACCACAGAATTCATGCTGAAATAAAACATCATCAATGATTTTCACAGAGACGAGAGGATATATTTGATGATTATCACGGCAATAT
Organism: Bemisia tabaci; assembly: GCF_001854935.1. NCBI lineage: Eukaryota > Metazoa > Arthropoda > Insecta > Hemiptera > Aleyrodidae > Bemisia > Bemisia tabaci. Next base: position 404,528 of record NW_017548293.1, on the reverse strand, counting down.
TGCCGGATTGTGGAGTGGTTTGCCAGTTTTTGTACTTGGAAATAACATACTTATTCCAACACGCAAATTTCAGATAAATGAACAAAAATGGACCGTATTACAACTCTGCAGCACTGTTGGGAGGATGGTGAGGTAGTTCTTTCTATCTCATGAAAATTATTCATGATGTTTTATTTTTACTGGGGACCGATGTTTTTAAAAAAGTACGTTGCATCTAGTCTCCCGTTTACAAAATGGAAAAGCACGATAAATTTGCAATATCGCAATCCAAAATCGTGTTATAGAATACAATATCGTAATTTAAAAAAAAAAAAAACAAATGCTTCAGGATTTTCATTTCGTATGATGTATGACATCAATTAGAGTTTATCATTTTAAAGTTTTATGAAACGTTTGCGATGGACGCACTTCCTATAGGCATTTTCAAAATTCCACTGAGGAAATTGAGGAGAAATTTTGTTTTCTACATAAATGGCTGAAAGTGCAAGGAACCCCCCCCCCCCCCCCCCCNCTACTTTACTACAAGTATTTAAATTAATAATTTTAATGTTTTGCGAAATTGTAACATCGGTCTCAATAGCTGATCGTGCACGTTTAAGATGAGAAAAGAACGTTGCTGAATTGGAGGCTTGGACGCCCGAAAAATGTACCCCATTCCAGAGATTGTTTTTTCGCAGCATTTAGTGTTAATTCGTGACTTTTAACTTGCAGGCTTACCAGCGGAATCCTACAGGCATTATAAGGAATATGGGGGTATATACCGATTCTGGCTTTTGGGGTACCCCATTATATTCATCGGAGAGGGCAAATACGCTGAGGTATGTCAGTATTATTCACAATTTTGACAATTTTGCTGTAAATTAATTCTCCAAAAAATACGTGCACCTTTATTTGTTACCTTAAAAGTGGCGTCAAACACTAGCATACAGTCATAGAGTAGAGTACACCAGAGTCTGTATGCACAAAAGCGCCGGTGAGGGCACATTTTTCCTCAAGATATTTAGGTATTTAGGATACTTAGGTATTTTACATAAAAACCGTATGCGTACGTTTTTGAAGATATAACAAGGCAGATGTAGGATGTATCTGTAAAGGAAGTTTTAAGTAATACAGCGTTGATTCTTGCCACATAAAGCTAAAAAATCAGCAAATATATGCTTTTGATGATACTGGCAGGAAAATAAAAAGATGCCGAAAAAAAAATAGCCCGGTTCTCGTAAATTTATAAGGTTACTTTACAGCGTCTATCCCATTGAATCCTTCTCCTAATTGGTTCATGTTTTTTTTTCTACGCCCTTACCCAACTTGAGGCCTTAGTTTTCCTTTTCACCGTGCAAACCTAATTTTTTCAGATCTTCTTTACATCCAAAACCACTGAAATCAAACCGGATCCCTACCGGTTGCTTCATGTTTGGCTTGGTCTTGGATTGTTGACCAGTAGAGGTCAGTAATATTCGTCCATATTTTTTATTAAGTAGCATCGCGTCCAAGATATTGGACTCCATGCTCATCCTTGATATACTTGCCTGCTCATCTCGTCCAAGATCTCAAGTGCCTCAAGTGGCTGGGTTAGCAATCAGTCAGGAAGCGCAGTTCCCTAATATTATAAGTAAATGATTAAAATCGGTCCGCCCACCCGAGGAACAAAAGCAAGTTATTAAGGAGAGGAATTTTCGTCCGCTCGTTAAAATAAATTGGCACGCAACAGTTTCACAAAAAAAAGAGGCGAGAGCGGTAACTATAATTTTGCGCCAATAGACTGGAGGAAATTGCATAAAATCCAACAGCCATGGGCCCTGTATGGCAAATAACAATCTTGAACAGTTTTCTCTCACACCTGCAGTTCAAGAACTGCAATTATTAACAGAATGTCCATATCTACAGTATTTTTCCGTAAAAAGTGTTCCCTGTACATTCTTGTTTTTTGAAAAAGTATACTCTTCATGAGTTTTTCATATCTTATTCCTACTTTAACCCTCCTATCTATTTTTGCTAAGATGCTCACGTTATTCTGTCTCTCTCTCTCCCTACAGGACAGCTTTGGCAGAAATGTAGGAAACTCTTAACTCCTGCTTTTCATTTCTCAAATCTGACAAAATTTTGCGACGTATTTGTCAAAAACACTCGGACGATGGTCCAACAGTTACATCAAACACCGGATGGAAGTCTTGTTGACGTAACTACACTGATGAAACTAGTTGCTTTGGATAATATTTGCGGTGAGTCCAGTACCCTTAATAAGAGCTCATTAGCCCAATACGTAAGAAGATTGAGAGGACATTGTTTTAAATATTTGTGCAGATCCCAACTTTAGAATAATTAGAATAGATTGTGTACCTAAAGGATATGGTTTTGTCTCCACGGGACGTTCCATAGGATTTGTCCCAGGGAGAAATTTCACTTGTGAAGTTGTGAAGAAAAATATTGAGTTAGTCAGTACTAATCATAGTGCTAAGTAAGAGTCAATATAGAGTCCCAGAAACGACGTAAAAAAAAGAAGAAGAAATTTTGTTGTGTTATTTAACGGGAAAAAAGCTCAGAAATTTCATTCCTGTGATTCGAACATGGGAAAAATCCCGTGAAACATCTCGTGGAGACAAGGCGTAAGTGATGAATCAATTTTAGAGAAATTCATTACCAAGCCAACTGGCTTAATTAAACTTCGATCAATTGTAATACGTCAAAATTCTTCACCTTTGTCAACTATTTCAACTCCCATATCTAATTGCGTACCTACATAAATGGAGGAACTTTCAAATCGCTTATGCGTTTCCCAACTTTGCTTAACATGTGGTTCAATAATATCAAAAAATCTCACGGAAATTTGGATAACTTCCGCAATAAAATAACAAGTTTATAATTTTATCGAAAAAGCTATCCTTTCATCCAACTATCGATCATACGATCTCTTGGAAATCTAGTAAATACAAGTGCAATACTTACCTGCAAATTTAATCTTCGGTCCGACCGGGCAAATACGTTATTTAATCTCCTATTCTCTTTTTTTAGAAACTGCAATGGGGATTGAAATCAACGCCTTGAAAAATCCAAATCACAACTATATTCGGGCAGTAGAAGAGTAAGTTTTTCCAAATTTGTATCTTTGAGCCATTCAGCCCTCCTTCTCCGCATTTTCGTCCACCTCCTCCTTCTTCTCCTTCATCTTCTCCTTCAGTATTTTCATGAGAATAAATATCTTTTTCACTTTAATTCTTAGTCAAATTACTCTAAAAAAATTAAAGAAAATTTATTTTGAAGTCCTGAAAAGTGAATATTTGTGGGAGGCTAATTAATAAATCACCCGATCTTATGATGATACTTTTTCCAATCCTTAATTATAGAATTTCCATCGAAGCGTACCCTCTCATTATAGTTCAAATCAATTTAGAATGATTCCGGCTATTGATAACAGTATTTTCCCTTATTCCATATTTTAGCTGCACGCACATGACAATGGAGAGATTCACCAAGCCCTGGTGCTGGAATGATTTCCAATTCTTCATCATGCCGAACGGTAGAAAATACTGGAAAGATTTGCATACGATTTTTGAGCTTACAGATAAGGTAATACGTCCAATTTTCCGTATAAGATGATGCACTTTTTATCTTTGCATGTCGCTCCACATATTTTTACGTATGGTGTGTAAATGAAGTTAATACTCGATTTGCGAAATCGCAAGCAAATTTATTCCTTGACTTTATGCCGCCATTAGCTCTCATAAGAAAAATGCTGATCCCTCAGGGTTTCCAGTTTCACTACCATAATTTTTGCAGAGGCACCTGAAATAATTTTTTTTCTTACATATGTATATTTTTATTTGTAGAGCAACTATTCATGCGTAACAGATGTCTTCGGAGTATTGATGAAGAATCTCTGCCATTTTAAATCCTCCGTAAAGCCTGCCGCACAATGAATCTTACCCTTAAAAAAGGTTGGACATGAAATTTTCGACTGGGGCTCCAAATATTGATGTTCATTTGTACGGGTTGTTAATTTTATGGAGTGCTCCTCGAAGAAAATTTTACGAGAAAATCAATGTAACCACTTTTGAAACTTCTACGTTCCGAATTAACATCGATCATGAGTTTTTAAGGTTTCTACAATTTTTCCGAACCTTCTCGTTGATTTGCTCCACCGAGCGCCACTGGCTAGGCGGTTAGTGTCTGAAGTCAAAACGCCTTCAAGGCCGGGCGTATGCAACACGGACATCCAATGAGCCCGAATAGTTGCATACAGGCGATATGATAAAATTAATTTAGTATCCATCGCACGCGACATTCTTTGAAGCTTTGAGCCATTTTTTCTTTCACACATTATCTCATCCAAGCGTTGCCTTTTGTCCGGATGAGTTAAACTTTTACTGAATTTTCTTGCGATATTGAAAATTTTTCGAGAAATGCATTCTTTAAATGTATTGTAAAGTTGCCGCCCGTCGGATTTGAAACAAATTCGGTATATCTGAGCATGACATGTGGAATTTCCTCTGACTTACTTTAATTAGTCGTCCTTTTGTTTGGATTCTTTGTTGTTAATTTTTTTCTCTATGGAAAAACAAATTTTATCGTTTTAGTGCGAGATATTCAAAGAAAATCCTAATAAATCGCATGGAACACGGACCATAAACGATTACCATTTGCCTTTAGTAAAAATGAAACGTGTGACAGGAAATCTGTAACAACACAAACCTTAATACACGTATACAACTTCCAAGGTGCAATGAGGAAACTACAAAAAGTCGGGTAAATATGTTAGTTAAAATTATATTATGTTCCAATTTCTCCGTCCAGAAATATGGACTACGTCTTGCAACTATTTATGAAGTGTTTGTATTCGTTAGTCTCAGAATTGAATTGAACCCACCTGTTACAGGCCATTAATAACAGAAAAATAGGAAGAGCAGAAAGAATACAAAATTCCTCTCAGCACCTCGACGAGGCCGAAGGTATGTAAACTAGTGATCCTCTCATCCATTGCCTAATGCACTGAAAATAGCAAAATGGAACAAAACAAAAATTTTACGGGAAACGTAAATTTTGACCCCCCAAAAAACTACCGATTGGAACGAATTAAGTTAAACCAATGTTTTACTTGAAAAAATCAATACCACGGCCAAGATCGACACGTAAACAAGTATTTCTGGTACAGGTATTCGAACTGATTCCAATACCTCTAACCGAGTGTAATAAACCGAGTGTAACAAATCTACGGTACTATGGTAAAACGTTGTAGGTATACATTCGATTGATGCCACATTTTTTCCGGCGAAATATTTATTTTTGAGGGAAATTATGATTATATTTTCTTGCTGAGTCTCAGACACTTTAGACTGAGTTGTGATAAAAATTCTCTAGACAGCCGGAAAAAAATGCCTTGAAAAATCGAATGGAAAAATTGAAATTGAAGTTGCTTGAAAGTATAGTTCTAACTCATTCTCTAGGCGTCTTTTCTCCAGTAAGCTGAGCGTTTTGTCCGTCATAACATTCTTTGACTCGACTTGAAGTCAAAAACACTTTTTTCTGTATTTAAATCCATATGAAACATCGATTTTAGATTAGGCAGGCGGTCTCACCAAGAAACGATTCTTTTGCATACATTTAAATGGAGGAAAACAGTGTTGTCAACTTTCAAGAATCGCCACTTCTTCTCGATACGTCATAATTCTTCCTCACCTCCCAGAATTTCACGGATAATTAGAGGATTCTTCAAAAAGGTCAATTTGAATTGTATTATTTTTATTTCGGCGATCACCTGATTGGTATCAATATTGTTTCAGAACCTAAAAAAATGGCTTTCCTTGATCTTCTACTTGCATCGTGCGAGGACAGTTCCGTTACTTTATCGGATGAAGATCTGAGAGATGAGGTCAACACTTTCATGTTTGAGGTGAGTTTGTGAGCCTCAGCGGTTTGAGTTGAGATCCAGATCAATTATGAGTGGCGATAACCACATCCGGGTAAGTCACCTACCCTCCAACAATTGGACGTATTTCTATCAAATAGAACTATGTGTAGATGAAAAGATGGGGTGTGCTCGTTAGTGGTCGGGCTATAAGAATGAATGGGAAATATAAAGCGCCAGTGACGTCAGCGGCAACGATGAGAGAAACGACGGTCGGGGCGGGGTTAACTCATGAGTCCTGTCCACAAGGACGAGATACATGCCCACGGCTCATAGGTGCCGCACTTATTTGGCTCACATTTCCGTTTGCTGAATTGGAGAAGCGGGATTTCACGTCCTGTCAAACGGAACTATGTGCACAGTGTATGAGCTGTGGGCATGTATCTAGAGCCTTGTGGACAGGGCTCATGAGTTAAAGACCACCGCGATCGTCGTTTCTCTCGTCGTTGCCGCTGACGTCACTGGTGCTTCATATTTCCCATTCATTCTTATGGCCCAACCACAAACGAGCACACCCCATCTTTCCACTTGCACTTGCAGTTCCATTTAGCATAAATACGTCCGATTGGCAACACGGCACAGCTCGGTTGAGGCACCGATGCTACAACTACACGTACTTGGCTTATTTGGGTTTTTACTTGCGGTTTAAATAATTATGATGGGTACTTTTTCCTGGCGATCAGTCACTTCAACCGGTTCCGCTGGGGCCGTTAGGTTGAGTGGCTGCTCGTCCATGAATGCCAAATCTGGATGCCAACACCTGTGGCATGGAGGATTAGAGGAACTTGTAAATTTTACATTTGTAACCTCTGAGAAGCGGAGATTCTTAGTTTGACTACATTTTGCGATAAGGAATCGCTATCTCTGACCCATTTATAAAACCATCCATCTGCGTGGAGAGCCTGGTGTTGCGTACGTTGTTTACATCAGCAGTATCCTGTCTCCTAGGATGCCCATCAATCACCTATCCTATGCTGCCGTGCTAAGGAAAGGAAGAGCGCCGTATGAACATTCGAGTGTTGCAAAATTTCCTCCGATAAAATGTTTGTTTTTGAGTAAAGGTATGTATAATTTCCCCCGAAATTTTCAGGAACTCTAAATGCAATTGCGAACAAAATTATCTGAAAAACAGGAAGAAGAATATTCAACAGTTTATCAGGAAATTCATGTTTTATCAAAGGAAATTTGGTTACGCCTGAAGGTTCTTACGGCGTTCTTCTTTAGCACGGCAGTATAGTGATCAAACATGCCCTACACGGCCGTGCTAAGGAAGAATGCCGTATGAATGTTCGAGTTGCCACATTGTCCCGGATAAAGCACGTATTTTCGAGGAAAATTGTCCGTTTATTTCTTCGAAATTTTCAGGAGTCTCAGATAAAATCGTGAACAACATTCTCTGAAAAATTGAAGAAAAATATTCACAATTTTCCCAGTAAATTAGGTTTTTATTGCGGAGCGTTCTTCTTTAACATGCGGCAGTATAGCCGACTGTCATTTTCGGATGTCAAGTGTGAACTGACATTGCAGGAGAAAGGGTCTCTAGTAGAGATTACACCCAAAGCGGGCTGAAAGCTACTAGAAAATTAATGAGACAGTAGCCAGCAATTTTTAAGGTTTTCTCGTGCCTTTCCAGAAGGAGCGTTGCATTATTTTGTATCGTTTTTCGATTCTTGCAGGGGCATGATACGACTGCAGCATCGATGGGCTTCACTTTATTCCTCTTGGGAGTTCATCCTGAGATTCAGGTAGTATGCGCCCGTTCATTATACTTTCAGGAGCGGATCCAGCAATTTGGCAACAACGAATTCCGTCCATTTAAACCTGTGTTAAATAATCGATTCTTGTCGGAGCACCTGGCCCCTCCAAGAATCGATACATTTTCATAGGTTTAAATGGAGAGAAACAGTGTTACCAATTTGCTGGATCCGTCAATGTATACTTTCCAATGATGCTCTATCTGATCAAAATCTGAAAAGCCCTCTGCAAAAAGGGATGAGCATAGAAATCGAATTTTAAACATATCCGTTCAATGAACGTCACTGGTAAATCCAGCAATTTGGTAACACCGGATTTCCTCCATTTATACCTATGGATATGTATCGATTCTTCGAGGGGCCAGGTGCTCCGACATAGAATCGATTATTTAGCATATGTTTAAATGGAAGAATTCGGTGTTGCCAAATTAATGGATCCACCTCTGGTGAATGTTTCACGAGTCCATAACGGTCTGGGTCCATGGTTTAAGAAAATATCAAACATTTACATCCATCAGAGCTTGTTTACGCAGGCTAATAAAGTATCCACTGCCTGGGCGTTAGATAAAAGGAAAATACTATCAACTTACTTCACGGAAATCTTGGTGCACTGAAATTGGCTTATTAGTTTTGCAGAGACAAATTCTAATCTTTCTTTTGTTCCCTGCAGGAAAAATGTTACCAAGAACTTCGTGAAATTTTTCAAGACTCAGATCGAAGCCCAACTATGGAGGATTTGCAGAAAATGAAATATTTGGAGCAAGTGATCAAAGAAAGTATGCGTATGTTTCCAAGTGTCCCAGTCTTAGGGAGGGAAGCTACGGATGACGTAAAATTAGGTAAAATCCCTCGTCAAGCTGCCATTTTTTTTTTAAATAACGCCAACAACATTCACTTTTTTTTAGGTTCAGTAAGAAAACCCCTGCGTAAAGGGCCCTCTGCCAATTCGTGGATTGAGAGAATGAGGTAGGAAATAAGCGAGATGCGATCTGCCGGAGGAGCTCTGGCAGGATCGCTATCAGTGGCGGTTGGGTGCCACAGAGCACATAGAAGTGCTGTAAGAGTGACTCGTTAATAATAGTAAAAAACCCCAACCACATGAACTCACCTTTAAGATATGTATTGAATGTCTTGTTTACTAAGAAAAGATAATTGTTCCAGTGAGGCATTCCAAATAATTTGATCTTGTTTCTCAAAAATAATTTTTTCCCGGTATAATTGTAGGCTATGAAATTATATCAACGCAAGAGGATAATGTAGTACGAGTGATTTACCTACTGATCAATTTTTCTCGATTTTCAAGTTCCATGTAGGTCTATACCCACTTTTTTCCAAAGGACTTTAATGAAAGTCAGCTAGGCAAACATATCAAACAAAAAACCACGTAGAATCTTATCGAAATTTGCAAGTGATATAGCGTTTGATATGCATTTATCACTGTTAATAACCCATTGAATGTTACTGTGAATTACACTCATCACTCGTGGAAAGAAAAGAACATTTTATCAGGGCCGGATTAAGGGGGTGGCCACATGGGCCGCGGCCCATGGCGGCAAATTTTGCAATCTCTTTGAATGTAGGTATCAAAAAAAGAGAGAGAAAAATCGGATTCAGAAAATAAATTACAAACGAGTAATGGCGACAAAATCTCTCATTTCCTGAGAGTAAAAGTATAGTAATTTCTAATTTTGTCGTCTTCCGGTGATACAAGAGACAGCACCTTTAATTTGTCGAATTAAGAGAGAAACCAAACACGCAATTTGACCTAGAACGGCTCGGCGGTCGGCATGAAACGCATAGCGCCTACAAAACTGCATGAATACTTCACGCATTGCGCCAACAAGGTGCGGTCGGCGCGGTGGTGGAAGTTAACATTTTTAACCACATTTATGCTTGTTCTTTCATAATTTTTTCGTTCGTTTTTTATAAATGGAAGGCCTTGTCCAAACAGGGATGGGTTTACGGAACTGACCTTTGGTTAGTGTTGACAGGGCTTTCACAAAAAATGTGCCCAACACGAGTAAACGCGTCTCATACACCCCTCCCCCACCGGCACGTTCACTCGATGGTTTTTATAGATCATATTCGACAGATCACACAGGTGAGATTATATTGATATCGATTGGTTCAATGTGTAACCACAGCCTCAAAAGTCAATTCAGGAATCTGAGGTAACGGGTCTTATGTGATCGAATTTTTATTCTCTCGAGTACCAAATGGCAATGAAAAGTGAAATTGTTAGGAATTTTCTCATTTTCAGCGTTTCCAAATTAAACCCTAATATTTTTGTTTGGGGTTATGTTCTATTGTTAACCAAACGATACATACCACTTCATACAATACATACCAACGACATGTCACTGTCGAATACGATCTATTGATGTTTCAGAACAAATGAGAAGGGGGCGGAAAAATCCAGGCGGCCCATGGGCGGCAAGTAGGCGAATCCGGCCCTGCATTTCATTAATTTATTTTAAATTGTGTACTCTCAATTTTTTATTTCAAATACCTACATAACCATGAATGAAATTTTAAATGCAACGCTTAAAGTTGACTGAAAATCTTGCGAGAGACATCGACGAACTCCTGGACTCAAATAAACTTAGGGCAGTAATTTTAAAACAATATCTTTTCATCTTCATATAAATCAGCGAAAATTTCCTTTATCTTGTTCCTGTTATTTTGTTCAGGTGACCACATGATTCCGAAGAAATCAGTTATCTTATTGAATGTCTACAACCTGCACCGAGACCCGAAGGTTTTCCCAGATCCAGAAAAGTTTAATCCTGATCGGTTCAGTCCAGAGGAGAGTTTGGGTCGACATCCTTTTGCATACGTTCCTTTCGCTGCAGGTCCGAGGAACTGCATTGGTAAGTGAGTCATTTATACCAATTTCATTCTCAAAAGCCGTGCGTGCAACATCAAACAATAAATCGCACGAAAGCTAGTTCGCAATGATTATTGCATTTAATCCACGATTGAAATTCTTTTTTTTAGATGACCATATTTTTCTGAGTTTGCCTGCAGGTTTGATACATACAACTCACGTTAGTCTTATGTGCGACCGCTTACATAGAGGGGGTCCTTAATTGACGAGGAAAAACATCGTTAGAGCTATTTTTGCTGAGTAAAATCTGATTTTTTAACACGACATCGTTTTACTGAACGATTTCCCCTGTAGCAAACATAGGCTCAAAGCCCCATAGGCCCCTTTTTTCGCGGGCTATTATTTTATAGAGCTATCCAAAAAGAGTAGAAGCCTGAAAACTCATGAACCCTAGTTTTTGTCGTTAATATTGCCTAACATGACTCATGAATATTCAGACTTTCGCATTTTTCACATGATGCATGTTATAATTAAAGTCATATTTTGACATACGTAAAAGGCGAATTCCGAATACCCATAAGCCATGACAAAATACATTGACAACAAAAGCCAGGGCTCTCGAGTTTACGGGCCTGCGTCTTTTTCGTATGTCTCGATTCAAATATTGGTACATTTCCATTCTTGGCTAAATCCCTTTTGTGCGTGTTTATAAACATGTTCTCTCTTACAAAATAATTATTCTAAGCCGTTTTAATACTGTTTCAGGACAAAAGTTCGCCATGTTGGAGGAAAAAGTGGTACTGTCATATATTCTACGTGATTTTTTGCTGGAGTCAGAGCATGGCATGGATGAACTTCAGCTGAGTTTTGCGATGGTCATCAGATCTCAGAAAAACCTAAATGTTAGATTTACGCGCAGGAAAAAATTTCATGGCTTCGAAAGTTGACATTATATTTAAAAAGAAGAAGAAAAGAATAGTATTACTTGTACATTTTTTGGTGCTTTAAATTTTCCCGAGAGGAGAGTTTCGGAAAATCGTGAAAAATAGATTGTATAAGTGTAAAGTATCAAATATGAAAGAAGAATCATAGGTACACATATATTTTCATTATACCCAGACAAAATGACGTAATTGCATTCAATGTTGGAAAACTTTCACTCACAAATAGGATTTTTATCAAAATATTTAGGATATTTCTAACTGAAATTGTATTGCATTTTTATACTTAATAATCTCGATCAGAATGTTAGATAACTGTAACCAAATAAGTAGCTGTATTTTTTCACAAAATTAGTATTAAAAGACACACAAAAATTGGGTCAAAAATATATTGCATTTTGAATGCACTAAAGCTGTTTCCTTACATAACATAAAAGGACAAAATAACCGGGCAACTAAAATAAAAAAAAAAAAAAAACCCTCCCATTCGTTTTAGAGGCAATTTTTTTAAAACACTTAAGAACATATTTCTTTGATCAATGGTCCATTGAACAGAGGTTTGAAAATTTCGTCTTTCGTGGAATAGGACCTAATTACAGTTTTGATTAATCATGACCTCAAATTATTATCATTACGAAACGTAATTATGTTCATACATTTTATATTCATTAACACTTTATGATATCGAAATGTTTCCATCAATAAAAGAACTTCCGACGGTAAAGTAGAATGTGACTGCTAACTTCAGACAGAGAGATCGAGTGTGCGTGTGGCAGCGATTCTTACCTTGTACTGAATCACGCACTTGTGGTCATTATCACAAATTGGATAACCTCACTCACCTCTAGAAATCACACGTGCTCTATAATCCTAATTTTCCTCAATTTTTCAGTTTCTTGATATTTCCCAGTTGAATCGAAAAATTGCACTTGTCAGGTTGTTTTTACCTGTTTTTTGAAGACATCGGCCACTTGTGCTGAATATATACTGAAAGACGCGCGCTTGTTTTCAAACGAGAAAATACACGAAATTCTTCATTCATTTTTGTATTTAAATTGGACACATTTATTCGAAGAAAATGACAAAATGTGCTGTGAGTTCATTAATTCCGTTTTTTGTGGAAACATTCCGCATTCAATAGTTTGTTTTCTAAGTCATAATTAAAAATCATAAAAATGATATTGTTGATTTTATTTGCTGTCGTCGGCTGCATCGCCCTTTTTAGACTCATTCAAAGATCTCTGATATGGCATAGACAATTCAATATTTTAGAGAAATTGCCCGGTCCGCCGCTAAAATATAAAATTTTAGGGCATTTGAAAGAAGCCGTCGTGTCTCCTGAAGGTGAGTTCTCATTAATATTGATAAATGTAACCAAAATCAAGGAAAAAAATACACAGCATTCAATATTTCATACATTCATGAAGAAGTTTTAAGGAATTCTCACATTGGACTGAAGACTTGAAAATCCAAGAATGTGTTCAAGAATGTGTTAAAGAATGAATTCAAGAAATTCTTGGTGCTGAGTTACTTGCACTTTAGGTGCCAGGTGTCTTTTAAGGGGGAAATGGTTGGGGTTTAGCGAATGAACTTTTTTTAAGGGATATTTAGCTAGAGTATGAAAGTTTCCTCTGAAACAGATTATGACAGCAACTGCTTTTCTTATAGTTTCAATAGAGATCTCCCTTAAACTACTTTAAAGTTATAATTTATCATTCAGTAGACCTATATTTTTCCCTCCTTTATTAGGCCAATGATTTTTTGATATGGTTTCCGTTTTTTTTCTCCGATCTCTCGGCAACCGCTCTGTGCTGACTGCTGAGGGCGCACAGTGGATCGAGTTAATGGGAGAGGTCGGACGAAGTTGGGAAACTTTGAACGCTTATGACTCCGATAAATCAAAACTTTGAGATTTTAAAACTGGCTCCATTGGTTTCCTCGTGAAATTTTCTTGCAAAAGCACCTCTCATATTTTAGCACGTGACGAATTAAACATCCAAATTTGCAGTTTTAGTCAAAAATGTTATGTCCGACCTCTATGATTGACTCGGTCCACTGTAAGGCGTCCGATTAGTAGCCAAAGAACCACCGTCTGTTTCTCCACAACTCGCTATAAAGGTTTTGGAAGTATTACCTAGTTTTTTCCTCCAAAAAAGAATGAAAATATCAACTAAAAAAATAATATATGTTTTAGAAAAAATAAAAAAAAATTATCCTGGGCAAAAATTTAAAAGTCCATTAGTATTATGAGTGATAAGCGTGTTTCATTATTTTTTACATTTTTAATTGCAGAACTACCGACGGAGATGCACAAGCAATTTAAGGAGTATGGAGGAATATACAGGCTGTGGCTTGTTTATTATCCCACAGTTTTCATAGCAGAGGCAAAATACGCCGAGGTGCGTTGATTGAATTTGGCTTTAATATGATTCAAAGATCAACGGAACACTCAAGAATAAGAACTTCAATCCGTGCTTATCCGGGAAATTGACTTTTATTGAATTAACTGGCAAATTATTGTTTGTGCACGAATGTTTTACGTGCAAGGCAAGTACAGGCATTGCATTTTGTGTGTACCGTCAGTGAAAAAAAACGCAACTTTTTAGCAGAGTGACTTAGAAACTGAGAAAATGTTAATCTTTTATTAAACCACTCTGTATAATGTAAGTTGGGAGCAATTTATTTCAATTTCTTGCAAACAAAGGGCATAAAGTTGTACTTAAATTCTAGCACAGGAAGAAAAATGTTAATTTTTATTTTAGGTATTCCTAATAGTATTTTTTTTTTTTTTTTTTTTTTTTTTTTTTTTTAATAATTAGGAATCTAAATTAAGAAACCTGAGACTTCGAATAGCTAGCTCTCAAAAATCGAATTTTTTAGTTTCAATTTCAATAATCATCGAAATTCCGATTCAGTTTGACATTTTTGGGCCGACGTGTTTTCAAAAGATGCATGAAAACACTGTGGAAACTGTGTAAGTGTTTTTAAAAAATTGTCTCACTTTGGGATTTTTCAGATTTAAGATACGTATCTTATTGCGTTGATGGCCTCTTCTTTTCGGCCAAGCTTCCAAAACAAAAGAAAGTATCTTATCCTCTAAATTGCAAAACGTGCTTAGACAATGGGCCTGTTGCAAACTTTTGCTAGAGCAAAAATAAGAGTTGTTTCTTGTAGATAATGCCTCAAAAATCACGATGAGCGCATCGGCAAACACTGAAATGCACTCATAACTTCACAATCTGCGTAAGAAATTTGCGTTTTTTAAGCTTCCCGCTTCAAAAACGATACTACGGCACAGGTGAACATTTTGTTAGAGGAGTCGCTCCATCGTCGCCAATATTCATCGTGGCCGACGCTTGCTCGCAGTTCCGTGCGTGATTCAAGGAGAGTTCAGGGTCAATCAATTCGGGCGTGGAAAATATGAACGTTAACACACCGATTGTTATCCGGTCTAATCCAGTTCAGGTGTTGTATCTCGTCCCATCAAACGTGTTTCGGCGGATTGGCGTCGGCCATGATGATTATTGCCGACGATGGAGCGACTCCTCTTACAAAATGTTCACCTGTGTCGTAGTATCGTTTTTGAAGCGGGAAGCTAAAAAAACCGCAAATTTCTTACGCAGACTGTGAAGTTATGAGTGCATTTCAGACTTTGCCGATGCGCTCATCGTGATTTTTGAGGCATTATCTATAAGAAACAACTCTTATTTTTGCTCTAGCAAAAGTTTGCAACAGGCCCATTCATTTTCTAATGCGAAAATAATGCCTCAATTTTTGTCCAAAACCTCTCTGCTTTTTGACGGTAATTCTTTAGGTACATAAATTGGTGAGATTTTCAACAAAATTTTGAAATAATTTCCGCGTAAAATTGCGACAAGTAAATGGAAATCTTGTATTGTAAAAATGTTGTTATTTCCATCAAAAATCGTCATTTTATCTAAAGAGATGGAAGTAAAGTGAAGCTTATCTGCCGCTGCCCTAAATTCCCCACATCGTTCTGATATATCAGCCTTTTTTCATACAATTCGCAGATTTTACATCGCAGATATTGTTTAATAGGACCAGACAGTTTCATACTTTGTTTTTCAATAAGATATGCTCATTCTAATTTTTCAGATATTCTTCACATCTGAAGCCACTCAAGCTAAACCTGAGCTTTATCGGTTGCTCCACGTTTGGCTCGGACTTGGGCTCCTGACCAGCAAAGGTAAGTCCATTTATTATTTCGGTGAGGCCAAAAAAAAAAGGCGAATTTCAACGAGCGGATTCGGTCGGCTTCTTCAACCAGTGTGGCAGGGTTGCAAACTGATGGAGAAGAACGCTCCGCTGAATTCAAGAACTAAACTCAGTTGCTTCATGAATTATGGCCGACGTACCTATGCATCCATCCGCTTTTCGACTCACCGCCCGAGATGACCCGAGAATTTTGGATGTGGTCGTCAATGCTCCCAGAATGAAAACTAAATATTTTACGCACACCGTCACACGGAGGGAATTGTGTTTTGTTGTAACAGAGGTTGGCAGAAAGTAAAGAACTTCGACCGAATCCACTCGCGAAAATGTGTCTAAAGAAAGGAAAATAAAAAATCTTTTGGCTTGATTGATGAATCTGATATTGGATAATATGAATTAAAGCGGCACTTCTCAAACTGTGGTCCGCAAACCCCCGGAGGGCCGTGATGGCCACTCGGGGGGCCGCGAGGGGAAAATGAATTTCAATACGGCCTGGTTACACGCTCTTTCCGTCAAATTCTGATCAAAATGATGACCAAGATGGCTGTCGGGAGTTATCAGAGACAAGGAGTTATCTAGATTGATCAGTAAAATTAATTAAAACAGCGTGTTGATTGAAATATGCATGAAATAAGCACGGTTGTGTGGAAATCAGATGAAGGATAGCCCCACAGCTCCATCATCTACCATCAAATTTTGGCAGGCCGCAGAGATTTGATGGTAGATGGTGCGCACCAGTCACCATTTCATCGGAGATTGATGGGTATTTGAGCGTGTAACCATCACATTACAGAGAAAAAATGGACCGAATTAAACAGAAAGGAACCAAGCCACATCAGCTATTGTCAAATTTAATCGGGCAATTTCATTTTTTACATGATAACGGTTGTGCGGATTTTCGTGCAAATTTCAGTGAATTTTTTTCATAACACATAGCAACTTCCTTGACATTTTCAAAGGAATCCCCACAAAAGTTCTCTTGTAAAAAATACAATTTCACGGTTAAATTTGGCAATAGATGATGTGGCTTGGTTCCTTTCTGTTTAACGCGGTTCAAATAGTGCTATAATTATTAACGAATCGTAAGCAGGGAAACATGACAGATTGAAGAAAAGATTCTGCCTTGGTGACGTAAACCCTAATTTACCTGGATGTTACTACTGGATGTTCTATAGTTTTGTTTCAAATTGTTTGTATTTCAAATTATTTTCAGTGACGTTTGCAAAGGGGGTTGTAAGTCGTCAGGCTAGGACCGAAAGGGTCCGCGAACTGAAAAGTATTGCTTCATTTTTAGTTTTTCAATTTTGGAATGATAGTTTCACAGAGTGATATTTAATATTTTCATGGTGTCAAGCATCTCGATGTGGGTTTTAGTTTTCCTTCCCTACTTTTCGTAAATGACATTATAATTTAAGAAAACGGTGCTCCAAATGATTGTTTATTTTTAACAATTCTCTCTTCCTCTCATCAGGGCAGATGTGGCACGAACGTAGGAAACTCCTGACTCCGGCATTTCACTTCTCTAAGCTGAATGAATTTTGTGAGGTATTCGTCAAAAATACACTTACGCTCGTCCAACAATTACACAAATATCCGGATGGATCCCTCATCGATGTTTTCAAAATCATAAAGCTACTCACCCTGGACAACATTTGTGGTCAGTCAATGTAATATACGTCAAAAGTCAAAACCGAGCCTCGTTATTACGTCTACGATATTGGAAATCTCATGTCATATTTATACCAGAGGCATGGCGCGCTTTTCGATGTATCGATTTATATGCCATTAAAAACCTATGAAAAAATATTGATTATGCTAGTGTCGCAACGAACATCTTAATAATCGATCTTTTACCATAGCTTCAAATGGGATAATATTGATAGTCGATTATGACGCCACTGATTCATTCTACTCTACTTGAAATTCTTTCAAGAATATTCTCTAAAAAATTTCGCGCAAAAGTGTAGAGCAGTATTTGCCAAATTTCTTGCCATTACTCACTTCTGTACCCGCGTGTAATCATGCACTAAAATAATTAATTTTTGTTTTTTTATTTTATTAAAAAAAAAAAAAAAATGGTATAATCTAATAACGTGGATTGTAGATAAATTTTTTAATGCTAATAATTCAAGAGTCGAAAAAGAAAATGTTCAAAGTATGATGAATATCTTATCTTGAACGAAGTACACTATTTTCAGTATGCATAAATGACTGAATCATTGAGAGAGATCAGTGTAGAGCAATTACTGATTTTCATTCATCCTCTCTTCCAGAGTCTGCTATGGGGATTGAGATCAACGCTTTAAAAAATCCAAATAACAACTACATTCGGGCAGTTGAGGAGTAAGTTCTTCTTTTCCTATTCGTTTCCGTTTTTTCCCTCGCCTTACAGTGTTTTGAGCTTTTGTTTTTAGGGCGATATTGAAACTGTGACTCTCGTATTCAGCGTTACCTACATGCATTTTATAATGTTAAAGTTACTAAATTACAAAAAAATACTGTCAGTAAGGGCGATCATTCTCTTTTTTATTAATTTATTAATTAATCCCCATTTGTTAAAAAAAAAATAAAAAAAAAAAAATATGTTCAACTGCAAGCGAATGATTGAAACAGCACACTGAGAGAAAAAGTTACGGGTTTCATAGACATACTGTCCGTTCCGGGCTAAGAGGCCGAAAGTTCCGGGTGCTGGAGCCGCAGCTTCGACTGCTCCGGTAGCTACGCCCGGAACGTGAACGGTATGTCTATTCAGCCCGTAAGTACGGCTTCCACGGCCGGAGTTGTTTTCAATAGAATAAAAAGTTGGAATATATTGCGCTTTCAAATCGCCACACGATTTTCTTTGAGACGCCTTAAGTCAGTGTAAATGCCACCTGATTTGCATTCAAATGAAGTTCTATTGTCCGCTTTTCAGCTGCATTCACATGTCTCAAGAAAGAGTTGTTAAGCCATGGTACTGGTTTGACCTCCCTTTTTTCATCATGTCCTGCGGTAAAAAATACTGGAGGGATTTGAACACGATTTTTGAGCTCACTGATAAGGTAAAATGACTGAAGTTTTACAATTATAAATTGTTGAGTTTTCGACTCATGCAGATGCAGATTTTTTGATTTTCATATGTGTTGATACTAGGGGGCAATGCTCCCAAATTTCCCGGGGAATGGGAGCACTACTTGAAGGGATTATTTAATCTCGATTTTTCTTCGTGTGAGTGAAATGTTACCATCCTCCATTGTTAATCTCCTCTCGCGCTTGTATTTGCAGCAGTGGTGTGGCGTCCTTTGCGATATATCTATTGATCTGTCATTTAAACCTATGGAAAACGATCGATAGACAGGGTGTTCGCAGCGAACGCCTTAATAATCGATTCTTCACCATAGCTACAAATGAGGATATATTGATCATTCACGCCACGTCACTGATTTGCATGTAATGCACTGATTCGGACCGGATTAGCAGGGGTGTCGGGAAGATGTCAGGTGGCGGGCCCCCTGCCCCACGGGTCCGCCTAGGTGATTATTTTTTATTCGAAATCCTTTTGGCACTGGAAATATAAAAACACATTGGATCTAGAGTCCAGACTCTTGAAAACATTGTCAGGAGAAAGGACTCTTGATTCAATCAGATTTAAGCTTAAATCATAAGGAAATCCGCTTAAATTAAGAGGCTTGGTTCTTGATTTAAGCTTGAATCTGATTGAATCCAGAGTATTTTTTCTTGTTGATGTTTTTTTAAGAGTCTGGACTCAAGATCCTATGTGTTTTTTTTTCCAGTGGGGGTCATTGGAGTCCAAAATATGGATTTAGAGAGGCCGCACACGGAGAAAAATCTACGGCTTATAAACCAATAAGTGGTTTACATGGAACACTTCTAATAGTAGTGAAGGCAACATATAATAATAGTACATATACCTCATACCATACTATGGTACGAGCTACCACAGTATTGCTCATGCTAACAGACCGATAGTTGGACTGAGTTTAGCAGAAAGGAACCAAGCCGCATCAGCTATTGCCAAGTTTAACTGGGCAATTACATTTTTTACCAAAGAACGTTTGTTCGGATTTCTTTGAAATTTTTAAGGAATTTGCTTCGTACCATGGAGAATTTTCACTGAAATTGGCACGAAAATCCGCGCAACCGTTTTCATGAAAAAAAATTAAATCGCCCAATTAAATTTGGCATTAGCTGATGTGGCTTGGTTCCTTTCTGTTTAACGTGGTCCAATTATTAGTTCATATACAACTATTAATGGTGTTCCATATGAACCACTGATTGGTTTATAAGCCACACCTTTTTTTCAGTGTGAGACTGGAATTTTAATTGTCATAGAGGGCGTTAAATTTTAGCATTTTGGGGCCCTTAATGAACATTGCCCTGGGCCCCTGGGCGCTAATCTATCCTTGGCGTTGATAATTATTTAGATTATTCTTTAGCTGTGATTTTTGGATTACCAATCCGTAGTTTCTTCAATTAAACTTTCTTATGCCTCTGAAGATGGCTGGAATGCCTTCGGCGTTGTGTATTAAATTTTACAGCATTATTCGAGGTGTGCTCTTCTTTCTTTTGCATGTTTTTGATAGTGCTGCCCCTCCAAGAATGCTCAGGTAGAAATTTGGTTTTTACTTTTTAGAATTTCAAACCGCATAACTACCATCAAGCACCCTCTTCTTGTTAGAATATGGAAAGATATATTTTAAAAGATAATGGTACACATAAATAATGAATAAATAATTAATAAAATTTATATAATATGAAGCATATGGTGCACTAAATTTACACGGTGATCGCGATATACACTTTCAAGTTTTCCCTCTCTATGTGCTGAGACAGTGCCATACTTTTAAAGAAAAAGTGAGCCCTTAGTCACATGAAAAATATATTTATGGTTTAAAAACTCAAAGACACGCTCCTTTTTGTGATATAGTTATTCTATTTGTAGATTGCAGGTATCGAGTAAATTAACCTTTGTTCTGCTAATGTGGTTATGAAATGAATACATTTTTTACAGGCAATCAGTAACGGGAAAAATAAAAGAATGGATGTGAAATCAAAGTCAAAGAAGAAAAATGACGAAGGTACGTGCGTTAGTTAAGACTTCATCTGATCCAGCTTTCTGCTATTAAGAACATTTCACTATGAAAGCGTGCTGATGCCTGATTTTTTACTTTTTTTTATAAACTTTTGAGCGCGGTAGCACTTCGCCTTTTATCTGGAGGTATCTGATTTGATGTTCTTGTATTTATCTTTCAAAATACATCCCACAACTAAAGATACGCCCCGTCCCATAAAGAAAACTATTGCAGCTAATGTTCATAGTAACATGATCTTTTGTAAACATCCAATAAGTTTTGAAAGCCTGGTTTTAAATCAGTAATGAGATTGAAAATGTGGTGATATAAAAGTTTTGAAACTTTAACGCAGAAGACTTATATAACAACAGCAATAATTTGCAGTGGTATTCCTCTGCGAACATTTTGGAGATAAAATTTGGGATAAAAATTCGTTCTAGGTATAGTTTGGCAATCATCAATATTTTAATTACGTTGGGCTTAACGGCCGTCAGAGTAATCACCACTTGTCGGAACATGAAGACGAGCAGGAAAATATCCAAAAATCTGGTCAGGATCCGGTGGGGGGAGGGGGGCACGGTGCATATGCCCCGCCTCGATCCGCCTGTGCCTTTTTTTGGGGGGGAGGGGGGTCGCACTGAGTGGTTTTAAAATTACCAAGGAAACACCCAGATCCGTAATACCATTTTGCCTAACAACAAAACGGCACAAGAAAGATTTGGAGGAGCTTGGTAAAAATAGAAAAATTATTACTGAATGACACATTTCCTGTGTTGTTTTGTTGATCGGCCACGAAATAAACGGGTACAAAGTATTGCCGTTTTGGCTCTATTTATTCAGAATACACGAGGTTGAGTAAAGATAGGAACTGACCGGCTAAAACTAATCCACCTGTTAATTGAATCAGTGAGTTCGAAAACACACCAACTCGGATTTTTTTCGATTTTCTTTTTTTTACGGTTTAGTAACATTTATGGATAGAACCATCTGCACGCAAAAGGAAATTTTGAAATTGCAATCGGAAGTGCTCGAAACAGCGACGAGAAAAGGGAAGAATCAAAGTATTTAATTGGAAATACCAATTTTTTGCCATTTCAAGGGAAACGGGTGACCATCCGATTCTGCGGTTTTCTTTTTTCGGTTCAGCGCACCTTGTACCAACAAGTTATATAAATATTCAGGCGTTATTCAGGTCGAAAAATATACATTTTTCAGGGCAGGCTATGAAAAATTGAGAACGCAAACACACCAACTCGGAAATGTTTAAACGCTTCATTCTCTGTCATCAAACATGGTGTATCGATTTCAACTTGATGCTTTACATAGTCTCTAGGTACTTGTCATTTGGCACCAAAGAAGTTTTTCTTAAAATAACTTCTTCACCCGCTGCGCAGTTTAAGGTGTTTCCCGAACAATTTTTTTTTTTCCGAGTTGGTGTATTTTCGAACTCACTGATTCAATTTAAATTTTTGTGCGACGCGCCGGAACCGCTCGGAAACACTACTTCGGCAGGTTGTCTAGGATTTAGATCTTTTTCCTTCAAGTCCAGGACACGCTTTATAAATCTGCGCCGGTGAAAAATTGAGTTAGATAAAAGTCAACCTGCTCAAGTCCACTATACAGCCACTTTGGCAAATCTCTAATAAGAGTTTTGAACCAAACACTTCCATTTCCCGCATTCCAAATATCAACCCATTTGCTTCAGGTATCAGTTCTACACTGAAAAAAAATTCTCGGCGTTTTTACCAAGGTCTGTTGGTACCTTTTCCATCTCACTTTTTTACCAATTATTGGTAATTTTACCAAGATAGACTGATAAACTTACCTAAAAACCGGTATTTTTACTGTTTTTTTTTTCAGGTAAGAATACCACTTTTATTGGTTATCAATTCCCGGTAACTTTGCCATTTTATCTCGGTAATTCTACCACTGCCGATAAAAAATATTGGCGTTTTTACCAAGGTCCAGTAAAATTACCGAGAGAGTCAATAATGTTACCGAGATTTCTCGGTAAGATTACCAATTCCATAAATGGTAATTTTACCAAGAAAAAACTGGGATCAAATAGAACCCTGAATTCTTGGTAATTTTACCCTTTTCTTAGTAAATACACCGAGATTTTTTTTTTCAGTGTAATTTCAAGAGGATCCGCCTCTCTCTTGAAGCGCCTAAAACTTTCTTCAATTACAGTGACGTGGCGTGCTTTGCGATATATCGATTGATTCGCCATTCAAACCTATGAAAAAAGATCGATTATCAGGGCGTTCGTAGCGAACACCTTAGTAATCGATTCTTTACCATAGCTTCAAATGACGATATATCGATAATCGATCCTTCACGCCACGCCACTGTTCAATTAAGAGTCTTGTTGGATGTATTCCAGAAAGCACATCTCATGCGAAATCGGAACAGGTCTTAACATTCGCAGACCGCTTGTGTATGCAGATTATAATTTTCATCCGTAACAGATTTCATCTCCAGACATTGCCTACAGGAGTTACTTTTAATGCGAGCCCAGCTATCAAGTTGCCAAAAACCGGTTTCCTCCTCAGGGGTCAAACACCCGAAATTTCGCCGACTTTGGCTTCGCTCGACCAAGCGATTACCTCGGACTCACAGTGCGAACAGAGCTCGCCTCGACGCGAGATGCGCAGCTTCAAAAATTGTGAATTATATCGGAAGCGATAGGTACGGGCGGTTTATTAGTGATATTTCAACGATGTACTTACGATTCTTCTGCTCTGAAAATCCCTCACCGCTGCATTTCTCGAGCCGCTCGATTGTGTTTCTCCAAAAACGAGCAGTCAAAAGTCCCGAGAACAGTTCGTGATTTTTCCGTAAAAAAAAAAGGAACCTTCATTTTGTTGCATACAAACACTATGAAAATTCCGTGACGGCTAAATTAAAGTGTTGAGTTCTCTCGTCCTGTAATGTTGTGTAAACCGTAAATTAGCTCAGCGGAACACGCGGAAAAAGTTTTACAGAGCCATCGACATTATGTAGGGTTCCTTAAAGCCCATTCAAATTATCCTATTGACAAAAATTGTATTACTCTATGGCGAATTGTACCATGAGCGTTAAAATCATGAAAAAAGCTACTGAGGTAAACTCGAAGCGACTCATTACCAAAATCCGCTCTGCCTTAGACTTAAAGATACATTCTGGCAAGGACCGGTTAGAACTGAATTTGAGATCACAATTCTCGTCAAAACACATTGGCGGTGAGATCGATCATCAGGATAAGGCTTACCTAAAAGACGAAACAAGGCAAGAGACAAAACATTTTATCAAGAGACAGTTACATCGGATGAACACTTAAACATTGCTATAGCCTGTTTGGAAAAATATCATGGAAATCGTTCCGTTAGAATTATCCTGCAGCGCGACGTGTCTTGAACACGAATGCATAAAAGAATGATTGCTAAAAAGAATAGGTACTTGCTGTTAATCCAAATCCACCCATCGCAGAATTCCACACTACCTTTACCTCTTCTGTGTCAATGGACCACTACATAGGGTACGTATTTATGCACCACAACATGTATTATTTTTTAAAAATTCAAAATTTCAGATAAGGTATGTAATAAATGTTCAAAAAGTCAAAAAGTAATCGACGTGAGTAATCAGAGTTGGACTTTCGGACAGGGTACACTGATAAGAATATTTGTGTTCTTAGGGTATTTTTGGTTAATATAGGAAGTGAAGCACAAACCAACAAAAAGTTTGTGTTTATTTTGGTACGGGTTGCGGTGAATATAGCGCAGGAACCAATGGAGAGACTGGATGAATGTATTCCTCCGATTGGGACGTTGGGGTTCACGACTCGTTTATTATTGAATTTCTTCAAGAAAACTAGCTGGCATTTTCTCTTGAAATGGTCAACTATACGCAAGGGGTATTTTGTGCTTTACTCCCCGTATTAACCAGACTTTTGTGTTGAAATTTCTATCTGTGTAAAAATAGGTCAGTTGCGCAGTGCTAGTAACAAAATGAGTCATTTTTTAATTCATATTCTTAACGTAAAGAGTTAATTAAGCGTCAGATTTTGTTCAGATTTTTTGACCCTAAGTGGCAAAGAGATTGTGCTTTTAAAATGCCAAAAATGGGACCCGTTTGAAACGATGCTATTGGCGGGCTTTAATAAGGAAGCCAGGCGGAGGAAACGGCGCTCGCTGATTGGCTGAACTCTCTTTCAGACATCACCTTGCTAAGTCAAGTCGGAAAAGTTTGTTGGAGTCTGACAAGAGTTGTCCTCAGAAATAGTTGTTTTAAGTTTTTAATGAACTTTTTGGTGTTTTCATGAAATATTACGCCGAACGAACCACAAATGAAGCCTGTAAGAATTTCTGACTAGTGTTTCATTGTGTTTTAATGATCTCACCTTATATATTAGCAAAAAATAATAAGATCCGTTCAAACAGCAAGTTAAGTTCCTACGTTCAACATTGATAGAGATAATCGTACATCGAAAAACACCGTGTATGATATCATCCGTACAGCTGTGGTGGGAATACTTCTCCCCTGTGTACGATACTTTCAGTGATAGGTTGAGGGTTAATGATAGGTTTCAGTGATAGATTCAGTGATAGGTGATGGTTCGTTAGTGATACGTACTTTTCTTACGTAAATATGGTATCTCTATTTCTACATGAGCCCCGTAAAGCATAGATTTTTATGGAGCGCAGAGCTCATTTGTAAATTGAGATACGCCTTTACGTAACCACTAATTGCTCGACGTAAAACACGGATGAAACCATGGTGGGTGTAGACACATGATGGGCCGTTCATAAAATACGTAACGCTCCGGCATGGTAGGGGTGTCTGAGCCTGCGTTACGTACGTAATCATCACAGGGGGGAGACGGCGCTAAGGCCTACGTTACGTATCTAACGCTAAAATGATCTTGTAGCGCAATTTTTTTAAAAATCTCAAATGAAAAATCGATGCGTGTCCGTGATTGTTTATCTAGACAAAATGATGATTTAAGGGGGAGGGGTTTGAGACAAAGCGTTACGTATAGTTTATTTTTTAAACAAACGAGTGATGGGCCAAGCCGTATCATTCTCATACTCGTGCCAACCTCGAAGTACGCCGCATTTTACGAAGGGAGGAGATTGTAGAGTGTAGACCTGTGTGTGTGCTACGGGTGTATTATATCCGAGAAGGGGGTTAAAAAATCCGATTTTTCAGCGTTACGTATTTAATGAACGACCCTAATGGCATTTTTGCACTTTCTATGACATTTAAACGGATGATGAATATCAATGTGAAATGATGTTACAGAACCTAACAGAATGGCCTTTCTCGACCTGTTACTTTCTACATGTGAAGATAGATCCGTCAGCTTGTCGGACGAGGATTTGAGGGATGAAGTTAATACTTTTATTTTGGAGGTAAGTGTGCATTTGAAGTTCAATATCGTCACTGAAAAAAAGAAAATTCTTGAAGGAGGTGCGTATCGATATGGGCCGTTTTTGGACCCACCCTAGCTGAGTTTCTTCAACTCTGAGGGCTGATTTTGGTGAAAAAGACGGATTCTTTGCCATTCGGACGCAAACCTAGGAAATTCGCATTTTTCGCCAATATCCGCCTTCAAATCCATGTTTAGGCCAATATAATACCCGGGCAAAGACCGAAATCTATTTGTCTATAACAGCGTGTGTGTACTGGGCCCAGTCCAACAACTCGCGGGGCGTATGTTTTTAGCAAGCCTCGAGTCACTTTGACCCGGTTTTGGCATCTATGAGTTAGTAAAAAAAAAAAAAAAAAATCGTCCTTGAGGTTATACATTTCTTTCTTTCCCTTTCAGGGCCATGATACCGCTGCAGCCTCCATTAGTTTCACCTTGTTTCTTCTGGGAGCGTATCCGGAAATTCAGGTAGAATATACCTTCGTACAACTTAGGACATAAAACGTGACGCGCGTCATTAACTGAATCTTCCTGTAAAGGATAACTTACCATTAGCTGAATTTCCAATCACCGTTAAATAAGAGTTGTATTATGATTTTTTTTGTCGAAAATTAGAAACCAACTTAGGGTTTAAAGTGTCACTAAAGTATTTTGACGGCGGAATTGATTGAGTCCTAGCAAAAATTTCTTTATATATTTACTAAAAAAAGGACCTGTCCCCCTCCTAAAAAGTGTCATTTGACAAAAATTTAAAAGTAGCGAATGCTAGCTTTTTAAATACACGTAGCAGATAAATCGGTATTAACTTTTCCGTATGTCCATTTCAAGTAAATATTCAGCAGCAGCACGCAGCATAATTTTGTGTAAATATTTCAAATACTCATTGACTAATGGAAATCGGGTTTAATAATGGTGTAGAGACCCAATAATTTTTGGAATCATACACGCAGAGCGAGAAAGAGTCAGGAATCGGAGAGAGTCATACAAACCATTACATGTTCTTGCATAAACCTACCACAATAAAGTTAGACCAAGACGCATTTGAAAGCGCCTTCAAATCGGTGCATAAACAACCCGGTAGATTCACAGATTTCAATATTTTGGACGTTAATGATGCAAAATTGCTGGCAATATTCAAGGTACAGCAATCTAGGAAAGTAAAAATTTCAGAATTTCCTGAGCCAGGGTTTCGTCATGATGCAAACTAAGTTGAAATCGAGCATACACTGGCACCTTTACCGAAAATACTTATCACTGTAAAAGATTATTCTGGATAATTGTACATTCATACTTTGCACGGACATTTTAGATCGTATATGATTGTATGATCGCAGCGTCGGCCTGCACAGAGAAAAGGACCATCTCGGAGGTTGGATATAAAAATGTATTGCGGATGCCTCGCAATGTGGAAAGGGCGTCAAAAAGTCGACAAGGAAGCATTACGTATTATTTGAATGGCCCCTGCGGCGCGATACATCGTCACCTTTCGGCTAAAGTATTACAAGCGCCATTGAATATTTCAAAATATCCGCCACTATTTTATTTTCTGTACAGAGAAATTGTTGGTTGAATCTATTTGAAAAGTTCACTGAGCATTATCGGCAACACAAAGAAAATCAAGTGAAATTTTCGGATGACATCGTTGAACAATATCTCCATAAAAAAATAAAATGGCGGCGAAAATATTTAAACTTCGAATGGCGCTTGTGATACCTTGGCCGGAGAATGACAAAATCTCTCCCGAAAGTGTAAAATGTTGCAATGAAGTACTAATATATAAAATTAGCTTTGTGCGTAATAATACAGTTGTCGCACAAGACAAATATTTTAAAATGGCGAATATCTTCTCATAAACATTTCCTCAAGACAATCATGAATTTTTGTTGCTCTCGACAGGAAAAATGTTACTCTGAACTTAGAGAGATCTTTCAAGATTCGAATCGAAGTCCGTCAGTCGAAGATTTACAAAAAATGAAGTATCTGGAGCAAGTGATCAAGGAAAGCTTACGGTTGTTTCCAAGTGTCCCCATATTGGGGCGGGAAGCTGCGGAAGACGTAATAATGGGTAAGGATGCGTTCAAATATACCTATGGAATTGACTCGTCTCATTTCAGTGATTTAGGTTAGGTTCCATCAGCATCTTACGATGGAGCTCTCGCATGTGCCTGAAATTTACGATTTACATACTGATTCCTGTGTAAAATTCACGAGAAACTCGATGGTGCCACTGGTTTTCTCTAAAAACGAACTCAAAAGCTCAAAAAAAGCTTTCGAAGTTGAAACTGTAATGGAGGGGGGATATTTCACGTCACCCCGAGAGTCTACCTCTATGCTGCTGTGCTAAGGAAGAACGCCGTATGAACATTCGAGAGTTGCCAACTCTCCTTCAATAACACGTTTATTTTTGAGGAAAGTTACGAATATTTTTTATTGAAATATTCAGGAAGTTTAGTGAAATTACGAACAATATTATCTGAAAAATTGAAAGAAAAATATTCATAAGTTTACCAGGAAATTCGTGTTATATCAATCGAAATTTGGCAACGCCTGAAGGCTCACACGCCGTTTTTCCTTAGCCTGTCAGTAAAGGTGAATTTTCGCGAGTGGATTTGGTCGACTTTTACAACCAGATCGGCAGGGTTGCAAACCAAAAGCGAAAAACTTCCTGATGCTGTCAAGAACTTAACTCAGCTTAGAGTACCTATATTGAGAGAGTATGGCCACTGAGGTTACCACCTCTGATTGGCTCAGCCATCTTAGGCTAAATGGAGCCCTTAGGACCCAAAAATGGCGGACGCCATAAATTAATGTAATGCAAAATGACTCAAAATGTAGTTTTCTTTGCTTATCGTAATGAGAAATTTACTCAAATGCACTATTGCGACATCTTTACATATTTTTAAGGCTAATCGTGTGCAATTTTTGAGAAAAATTATCTTAGATGTAGTAAGTTTGGCAGCAAGTGCGGTTGGTGATAACCGTCAAAAGTTGGCAATGACCCCCTTCCCATCCACAAAAACCAAAACAAAGCACCGCCATTTTTGGGTCCTAAGCCTCTCCATGGGGCCCAGTGGCCATACTCTCTCAATATAGGTACTCTAACTCAGCTGCTTGATGAATCTTGGCCAACACGTAAGACGTTAATAGCCTGAGTCGCTGAATGTCTCTAAATTATAATAACTAACTAACTCTACTTTTCAACCCACCTCGGGAGGTGAGTCGAGAATTTTTGATGTAGTCGTTCTTGCTGCCAGCATGACAACCAAATGTTGTAAGCACAGAGGAACTTTCGTTCTGCACGGAGAAAAAAACTTCGTGCGTGGGACCCGAAGTTTAAGTCATATGGATCTCTGAAGTTTTCGGATTGAGCATCTGAACACCTTAGGTCCAGCTGCTGAGGTTCGGATCACATATCTGAAACTTCAGTTCTTACATCTGAAGTACTTCGGTTCTCACATCCAAAAAACTTCGGTCTCACATCTGAAGTACTTCAGATGTAAGAACTGAAGTTTCAGACGTGTGATCCGAACCTCGCCAGCTAGAACTAAAGTGTTCAGATGCTCAATCCGAAAACTTCAGAGATCCATATGACCTAAACTTCAGGTCCCACGCACGAAGTTTTTTTCTCCGTGTGTTGTAACGGAGGTTGGCAGTAAATTAAAAACTTCGAGTGAAGCCACTCGCGAAAATTTGCCTTATATCAAGTCAAACTCTCTATGGATAGATACGGGGCAACTACATGTACATTAGCTCAGTTGCCGTTTTTCAGTTTTTGAGTCCCCAATTTGGAGCCCGGTTAATGTCGTTGCTCCCTATCTTTGCAGGGAAAGTTTTCCTTGATGTAGAGGTGGATGTAGAGGTTAGCGTGAGATATCCCCTCCATTTCGGTTTCAACTTTGAAAACTTATTTCGATTTTCAGGGTTTGTCTCAGAAAAAACCAGTGGCATCATCGTGTTTCTCGCGAAATTTTACACAGAAATCTATAAATAAATCGCAAATTCCTGACACATGCAAGCTCCATTAGCCAACGTGCCGACATCCATGATAACGCCCGAATGTAACCTTACTGGCTCAAGAGCAACACATGTTGCATACAGAAAAAATTAAGGCGCGACGACTTTTCTTAACATTTGACTAGACACCCGCGCCGTTACTTTCTCCGAGAATGACTACGGAGCTATTGTTGCGAAGTATATTTCATGGTTTTAATTAAAAAATAAAACGCACTGGGAAGAATGTCTATGGCTTTGAAAACTGCCGAACTCGGAAAAGTGAAAATTCTTCTTTCTTGCTATTTCTGCTTTTATTCGCATCGTATGATTGTTTCTTCCTCCCTTTTATTTAACATATAAAAAACAAACACGAATTCAGTTAGTCCCAAAAAGCGACCGACATTAGGGTTCCAAAACGTTCATTTTTCGGTAATGATGACCGAAGAGTTTCACATCTTTGGCCACAGGACTTTCTATTTGGAAAGTGAATAACATTGATTGCGCTAAAAATTGTCTACTCATCTCAAATTTTTGACCAAATTTAGTTGTTCTCTCTAGATTTGTTCTCTCAAGTGGGGCACTTTTTAAACGAAACTATTAAAAGTTACATGTATGCATAAATCCTAACATCATGTGTTTGTTTCTGTAAATTCCTCAGCCGGGGAAACTAACTTGAGTTGTTTTTTTATCTGCTTAGATGGGTACACCATTCCCAAGGAAACGACTATACTACTGAACGTGTATAATCTGCATAGAGACCCGAAAGTTTTTCCGGATCCGGAAAAGTTTGACCCCGAACGATTTTGTCAAGAGCAATGCTCGGGTCGCCATCCCTATTCCTTCGTTCCGTTTGCTGCTGGGCCGAGAAACTGTATCGGTGAGTATTTGGCAATTCTTCAGAGCCATTTGTATTCTCAAGAGAACCTATAATAATGCAGTATAAATAGCTGATCCCTCATCCTGAAACCTTTAACGTGGCGATGTATCCAAAACTTGGAATTTTCGACACTTCAGGAGGACGTTTTTTGGTCATTTATTGGCAAGGATGTGGGAAAAAGTTTCAAGAATATTTTTAGTCCCGCAATTACGTTTGAAAAAAAAAAAAAGTGTATACAGTTCTGAGTTTAATTGAATTTTACCAGCGTACCTAAAATTGGAACGAACTTTTTAAATTTTACTAAAATGCCAACAATTAAAAAGTATTGGAAGCTTTGCAAG
The DNA here is from genome assembly GCF_001854935.1 of Bemisia tabaci. Lineage (NCBI taxonomy): Eukaryota > Metazoa > Arthropoda > Insecta > Hemiptera > Aleyrodidae > Bemisia > Bemisia tabaci. Next base: position 373,181 of record NW_017548293.1, on the reverse strand, counting down.
GCCCAAAATTGAAAAGTATGGAAAATACACATGGAAAGTCATCGTTTACGAAAGCGATAACAGTCGACAAAGTTGGCGAAATAACGCCACTCCTTCGTGCACATTTTTTGAGCTTCTCGCTTCATAAAGAATACTATGACAAAAACATATATGCAGAGATGGAAGATGAAATTTACTTTCCCATAAAATGTAGGTATCCGACACAATTGACAATTATCCGAGTATCCGATACGAAACTTTGAAATTTGACTCATAATTATTTCAACATTAAAAGTTTACTTTTTCTGTGCGTTTTATTACTGAGTTCATGCCTGAAGTTTTGAAAAAGAATCGAGTTTTAAAGTTTTGAAGTTTTAGATTTCACTAAATAAAATTTCATGAAATTTTTCATCTCTGAACGTATGTTGGACGTACAATTGATTCATTCCAGTCTCTTGATTTCAAAAAAAAAAACTGAAAATGACAACTGTCATGTGACATAATTTCTAATGAAAACAAACAAAAATAGTACTTCTAAATATTAAACCTAATTTGAAGAGTAGGAAAGTGATAATTTCGGATGAATGGCGTGCGTTTGTATCGAAAAGTAGTGATACACGACCAGGGTCGAGGCGTGAAAGATCGATTATCGATATTTCCCCGTGAAGCTGTGATATACAATCGATCACTGAGGTGCTCACTGCGAACATCCTGTTTATCGATTCTTTTTCATACGTTTAAATAACAGATCAATCGATATATCGCAACTCATTCCGGGTAACTGCAAACAACGGCTGTCATATGAGTTTCACGTGACACTGCCTTCAAATTGGACTACATTTTGCGATTAAAAACTATAAATTCCGGCCCGGTTTAAAAACAACGTATGTGCCATCAGTTTCTCTATGCACATAAGTGTCTTTTCAGATGAGCCAGAATTTATAGCTCCAAATTGCGAAATGCAATCCAATTAAGGTGCGAATCTTCAACAGTGCGTAGTTAGAGATTTTTTCGCACAGGGGGGTCGCATAATGGATGTCTGTTTGAAGCGGTGAGTCATAAGTTCTGGCTAACATTCCTCTTCCGATTGACACTACTAAAGAGTGTTAGCTTTCCTTATTAAACTTGAAAGTTCGTATTTTTTTGAAAAACATTCTGGACATGCGCTGCTAGAATTACATTTATCGGTTGCAATATTTACATAATTTCTGATTTCGGAGCCAGATTTTAATAGCGTGACGTGGTGGATTTTTTCGGAACTATAACATAAGATTCACCGTAGATGATTTCCTCTTTTTCAATAATTTACAAGTTGGTATTTTCTTATTAATGTATGCGTATAATTGGTAAACAACTGATTTCAGGTCAAAAATTTGCCCTGATGGAAGAGAAAGTGATTCTATCTTATATTCTTCGTGATTACCTGCTGGAGTCAGAACACGGAATAGATGAGCTCCAATTGAGTTTTCAGCTCATAATCAGATCCCAAAAAAGCCTGAATGTTTTTTTCCACCGAAGAAAACCGGACCTAACTCAGCTTTAAGCTTTGACGACGATAGAGAGGAAGGTCTGCATTTTCCTCTCCATTTTTTTGAATCTCAATTTAACCTCTACAATAGTTGCGATTTTCTCCGAATCGGCGCGACTAGTATATAAATGCTAGTTAATTACGGCGAATGGGCAATGTATGACCTTGAATGTATTTTTGACCTTGAACGTACCACAAATAATTGACTTGATTCATTGACTGCTGATCCTCAACTTTGAATTTTAATTGATTGCAAGATGGGCCTGTTGCAAACTTTTGCTGCGGCAAAAATAAGAGTTTCTACTATAAATGTCTCAAACATCACGATGAGCGCAACGGCAAAGTCTGAAATGCACTCCTCTCTTCACAATTTACATGACAAATTTGCGTTTTTCCAAGCTTCCCGCTCCAAAAACGATACCACGGCACAGGTGAACATTTCGTTAGAAAAGCCATTCTATCCAACCCTTGCTGACCCGAGGATATGACGCAATATTCAACATAGCCGACGACAATCCGCCAAAGAACATGTGACGAGACGATGGTTTATACCACCTCATAACAATCGACGTGTTTACATTCACATATTTCTCGCGTTGATAGATATCCGCCGTGATTGACCACTTGCTCTCTCCAACTTGCGCGCGGAAGCGTCGGTCATTAATGTTGAGTGGGGATTGAATGGAACGACTCTTCTGACGAAATGTTAACCTGTGCCGTAGTATCCTTTTTAAAGCGGGATGCTTAAAAAAACGCGAATTTCTCACACTGATTGTGAAGATAGGAGTGCATTTCAGAGTTTGCCGATGCGCTTATCGTGATTTTTGAGACGTTATAGCTATAAGGAAACCACTCTTATTTTTGCTCTGGCAGGAGTTTGCAACAGGCCCATTATACGCTATCACGACATTGATACAATTCTTATTAATTCATCGGTTATGTCCGCTCATTTTTTCCCTGCTACAATTACAAAACATGAGTAAGAAATCAAAAACAAAAGAATGATTGATAGAAAAGGACCGATTAATCGGAACGATACTTATGCAGATGTTTGTAGCTTTTTTATGTTAGTATTCGAGTTGGTGGCGATAAAAAACTTTACTTTTGATTGGATTTTTTGAGAGAGCTTTTGCACAAATAACTATTAGCTCTGTTGTATTATTATTAATCAGACTTGAAGGCCCTCAGCGCTTTTAAAATGGTGGTTTGAATGTTCTCTCTTGAAAATGTTAAGAGTCGTTGGAAGAGATACACTTCGTCCGTATGCTCGACCGGTGATGCACAAAATCTGACACAGCATATTTTAAGGTTACAACTGAGGCAACTATACGAAGTGAAGAGCTTTCAAACGGGAGATACCCGATTCCTGAAATGTTTTTCAAGGCATGCTATCGCAATGTTTAAGTGTTCATCTGAAGCAAAGCAAGCTTGGGATGCACCCTGATACAGCCAACCTAATATTCCTGCGGTCCCCCCTTCGGGACCGCAATGGTAGATACTGGAGTGTTGGGCACGGGCGAGTTTGTCGATTCTCATGGTGACGGACGCGAAATGCAACTGAGGGATTTTTTGGGCGGGCGGGCGGATTTTGTATGTATACGATGCGTTAGAAAGTAGTTTTGGTTGTGCAATGAAGTCAAAAAGTGAGTGGACATTTACATTTTGCAAACAAGAATCCGAAATTGAGATTCGATCGCATGATGCAACGTTTATGACACCTTCAAAATCCCCCGATTTGCTTCCGGCTAATGTGAGAGTGATAATATGCTCTCCAAGCTGTGAGGGTAAGACAACGATAATGCCAAGTTTGCTGGAAGTTTGCGGAGGAACGAGATAGAACAAGCAATATATCTTGACCGTTAAACGGGGAGTCCCAACGTATGGGAGGTACTCCTCCAACATATCGTTGAGCTCTCTAAGTACAGCCCATCTGGCAAGCGAGCTGTTTCTCTGGTCCCCCTGGTAGCGCTCTGTGTACCTTTCGGTGTAGAGGATTCGGTGATTAGGCCCGATCGTTACAAACGCTCGAGCCCGATATAAAATATATTGCCCTACTTGGACGACGTCGAGTGCATCCCACGCGTGCGCCTTTAAATCGTCAAACGTCAGGGCAATCGCAGATGTTATTTGATTGAGACCGGTTAAAGACGTCGTGTGGGACGCATCGAATCGAACTTCGGTCACAACATTATATTCGGGGTCCCATGTGTAAATCACGTTGGGTTCCTCGTCTCCGCACTCGAGGACATGGTTGTGTGTGTCGCGAGCTAACTGGTCGATGCGCATGGTGGATCTTCGAGGTACAGAGGTGCACGGTGAACTGAAGCATCCTTCGTCGGATCAAACTTTCACGGGTCAATTTTTTCGTATATGAACGATTAATGTAGAAACCTGTTTCTAATCAATTTTTTGGATCCGTGCGATTATGGCCGACCACGAAACCAAATTTATTTTTTGCAAGCAAAAAGATCGCATTAAGATTGAGCCTAAAGATACGCGGGATGCGCTTTGTGCCCCTTGTCCACATATCCATCGTAATACTTTATAACGAACTGGCATCGTAATTTTTAAGAATTTCTTTTAAAACATACGTAACAACGTAATTTCCTTTTAAACATGACCGTGGACTTCGACGTGGGTACCGGCACAAATTTTTCGTTGTACCGCACGCTCAAATTCGTTTGGTCGGTTGATACCGATTTACGCTTTACATGGGGACTCTAAACATCTGGGAGGGGAAAACAACTGAAACTCACTTTTTACACTGAGGGGTCGGCGGGTGGCAGACTGGTTGTGCGTTTGTGTACCGTTGATCTTATCAACCGTAATGCACCCGAAGAATAATGTTCCCAAACTTGATCGTAGATGGATCAAATGATCAAGTTCCTGATCGCCTTCCGATTCAAGGCGCTTCCCCTGGTTTTACGGCACCAGCGATCTGAACGGTACGTTACCGCCTGTTCCTGGTCGTTCTCTCCCATCAACACTCCTTGGAACTCTACGTATAAAATGTAGAATCGCTGGTCATCGCCGAACTCGGGCAATCGTTCTTGGAACCAAACAAGCTTCAATTCGTTCTTCAAATGGCGCACTAAAAGGGCGCGAATCGACATCGATCGGTAACGCCGGTAAATATTCAACGCAGTGCACTTCTTATAGACCCATTTCGTCTCTCCGGTAACACTCACCGTCAACTTCGCGGTGCTGTTAGTAGTATATTTTGGTCTGTATTGCCCTCTCGAACTGGTCAAGCCGCATGGCCGTACCGTACTAGTCGAGAGAGCAAACTGAAGAGCCCAAGTCGGTGTCTTCGTCTAGACAAGACACATTATCCTCTGGAATATTAAATTGTTTTCTAAAGTTTTTATGAAACGTTCATGGCCCTTGTCAATATAACCGTCGTAGTATTTAATGCTGAATTGAAATCTTAATTTGATTTCTATTTGACCTAAATAACGATATGAATATAAGGATGGTGCAGTTTTCAAGTCTTGGATCGGGATATCCTCATTAATAACTGTTACTCTTTTAAAATTAAATTAAAATTAGGCGTGGCAAACACAAACTATTGAAACTATTTCGGGTTTTCAAGAACACACGACGCATGAATGCCGGAAAAACGTACGGATTCCTACTGCATCTGTGATCAATCGCGGATAAAATACGTGACAATTCACCCTCACACAGTCTTCTATTCGTCCAAAAAACGTGAATATTATCGTACGTCGTCGCCTCAATTCGTCGTCCAAAGTTGCACGCCAAACGTTCCACAAGCTCGGTTGTCACATGCCATGGGAAATCAAAGTTCTGCTCTGGTAAACAAACAGTCGCTTCCCAAGGAAGTTTTTTAACGATAAAATTAACAACTCGGGCACGCCCGTTAACCCCACATTTATTTTTTATTGCACATGTATTGACAAGGGGGGGGGGGGGTTAACAAATTAGTCGTAATATGATGATACAGGGTTAGACATATAGATTACTAGTAAGTATTTTTTTCTTATTAGTCGTTGTTGTACTAAACAAAAATCAAAATTTAAATAGACTTCCCTGTAAAACGAGCGCATCAAGCCTCGGTAAAGATTGGGATTTTTGTACAATTTTTGACGTATTATCGTGAATACATTTTCTATAATTTTTACACATGGATTATTCATTGGTGTACTCATGGAATTATCGACTTAATGGTTTTTTCACCTTTATTTTTCCTACATTTTACCAACATACACCATTTGCAACACATATTATCCATTGACACGATCGAAATTATTCCTCGTTTTTTTTTTTTTAATGAGTGCAGGGATCACATCATTTGACGCTCCTCTCAACGGATCATACATATAACACCTTAATTCTAATGCAGAAACTCTCAGTAATCTCCACCGGGAGTTTCGCATTTCTAAATCTACAACCCTTAGAAACAAGGTCCTGTACAAAGAATCAAGATAGCCAGAATAATCTGTTTCAGTTATAAGCGTATCCGGCATTGATCCTATTGTATGATCTATCTTCGATTGCGTCATCGTGGTAAATTACAGTGGAGAAAAATGCTGGCAAAATTTTGACTGGCATGGACCTATGTTGCTCTAGTATTTGACGATTTTTTTATTTTTTTCGCTAAAAAACCATAGGGGGACGCTGAGAGGTGTTAAAATCATAAAAAGTTGTTAAAAATTTAAAAAAGATTGTTAAAGTAAAAGAGTTGTTTAAAAAAAAAAAAATTAAAACTACATAAACTACTATATTAGCAGTCGGCCACATAATTAAAAATAATATTTTTTATTCAATTTCAAAAACCGCGCGTAGAAGTGTTGCGTAAGATTTTTTTAAGTGTCTGCTGAACTCTTTCCGGTCACGTCTTGACATTTTCTCTCGCACGGGTTACACGCTCCATTTATTGATTTAAAATCATAAAGGGAACGCATCAGCAAAAGTCGCATTTTAAAATCGTCTACTCCTCTTCGAATGAATGCTATATGGAAAGGGGGTACCTGCACCTTATTCGAATATTTTGAGTTTTTACATGATTTATCAGCTAAGCTGTTAAAACATTTTTTCCAGTAAAGATACTTTACTTTTCTGGGTCTAGTGCTCATCCCATTTTGTCCTACAAAACGAATACTATTTTTCATCGTGGTGTCAAGTTCAAGTTTATGTTTAAAGGTAAAGTTCATGTTCAAGGTCAAAATCCGTGTATGTCCGAGTTCAAGGTCAAGTTCATGTTCAAGGTCCAAATCCGTATATGTCCAACTATCTCCGGCATATATAAGCTATTGATATAATAAGCTACTTATAGCAGCTACTCATGGTATTTTCCTCAGATCATGATAGTCGTAAAGCCTGACATTCTGCAGGCTTGAATTAATATCTTGATGTCACTTAAATTGAAAATATGAGACAATTTGTTTTAATAAATGATATGTTCAAAATATGGATGTTGATTTTTTTCTTTATCTTTGTAGCAGAGATTAATGAAAATCTATGCACTCATGATGTTGAATTCAGTTTGATTCCAATTTTTGTTGTGATTAGACCTCAGATGATATTCATAAACAGCGTAATGCGATTTTTTCGATTTTTTTAAACCCACGTACTTTTTTTAACGCCATTGCGACGCTGGTCCATAAAACCCCCCTCCAAAAAAAAAAAAAAAAAAAAAAAAAAAAAAAAAAAAAAAAAAAAAATAATCACGCAACATTTTTCTGGACACTCCCTCCTACTACACACAAAAAGGAGCTCGAGAGGAATTTTCTGTGAAAACTGAAGGAGGACATAGCTCGTGTTAATTCAAAGGCTCTTTATTTACATAAAGAAGAAAGAACAGCCAAAAAAACTACCTTACACTGTAATGAGAGAAAAAAGTTGGAATTTAATATGTAAGAACTATTACTTAACGTTGAGCTTGACACCCTCTCACCTTTTGTCACGCTTATGATGACAAAATTATGAAGATCTAACTGGTTGAACCCGCATTGGTTCCCGTGGCCGTCCGCCGCAGTCCGAACTGGTTCCCGGATGAACCAAAACCCTATAGTCCGCACTGGTTCCCGATTCAATTCCAATGTTGTTCAAATCCATGTTGCAATTTTGAATAAAAAACATTGAGCTACGATTTTATAGATGGGAACTAATACGGAAACGGGAACCAATGCGGACTGCGGAAGTGGGAACCAATTCGGCAACTCCCACCTAACTACCCCTAGAGCGTTACCTACGTAATACTTTATGGACAGCCCCATGTTCGCTCTCCTATCTCAGTAGAAGTGATTGATGTTACGTGGTTTTGTGGAATACCTCGGCCTAATAGTACTGACATTCAGTAAAGCAAGTCGATGAGAGAGGTGAAACATTAAATTTTTGACTAAATTTGCAAATTTTTTTTTGTCACGGTTTAAACTTTGCGGAGTACTTTTAGAAGGGAATTAGACCAAAAAACCAATGGAATCAACCTCGCATCTGGATACACTTTATCAATGAACACAGTTGCAGTTATCCTTTCATAAAAATTAGAAATAAGAATATTTGTTTTTTCTCGTGATCAAAGAAAGAGATCAAACGAATGTAGCGATCGAAAGTCATATTATATGAGTCACAGTTTCATTTCTACTGTCTAATTATTTTTGTGTACCTGAAACGGCAAGCGAAAAAATGAAAATCTAGTTTATCCATGCTAAAAATAGCCAAAAACAGTTCCTTTAAATGAAGTATAAAACTGCTAGGTAGTTAATTTGAGGAAAAGAGATTCCTAAACTTGTGACGAGTACGTTTGTCTTTTTTACTTTTCACTGATTTCTGACGCCTTAGTCGGGATGTTCCCGAACCCAGGGTGTCAAAATTGTCCTGAGCCTGAATCTAATTCACACACACCAAAAGGGTTATTAGTAGAATATTGGCTGTTGAGCTCTTCATCATTTTTGCTGCTCGGGCGGAATTTCCTGGAGAATATCGGTGACACCATCCTCATGAGCTATCTGATCGAACTCCACAATCTTCGTTTTCAAAGGCTGCGTCCGACTCAAAATTAGGCTCATTCAAATATTTTTCACCAGGAATATCCCTCAAAGCAAATCCTTGAGTCGCACATGGGAACACTGACTTCGAGGCAACCTCTTTCTCATCATCATGATGCCTAGCATGCAGGTTTTGTGCGAGGGACATGTTGATTATCGCAACCGTGAGTCCACCGAACAACACGATTCTGACCATCATCTGCGGAAAAAGAGGCCGATATTAAACTTGGTCATGGAACTTCTGAAATCAAAATTATAATGGAAAATTTGCATGCACATTTTTTATCGCTTCATCTGAAAGTGCTCAAAGAGCTGATTTCCCAGTATTTACTATGATTTTTTTTTGATATGGGAAATGGTATATAAAAATCGATTTAAAAGTGAGAAAATTCACCGCCGAGTGACGTCATCTGGCGGCATTTCCCATTTAAACAAATGTATTTTAGCAGATTAGATCATTTTGTCATATCTACTCCAATAATTGTTAAATTCATGAACCAAGGGTATCCTCGTATTCAGTCCACTCTGTAGTTTTCACTGAAACACGGAATGCATCAAATTTCAGACACCTGCAAATTCTCTTTAACCTTATTGCAATAGAAGAGTACACGGAAAAAAACCTCGGTTCCTTGAACAAAATGTTTCAGTAGACGCTATTTGGTTCAAAGGATCACTCCTAGGTCGAACGAGCCGACCACTCGGTTGACAGAATTGAACCCCAGGATTAGAAACCGAAGGCTCAGTTTTAGGGAACTGCAGCCTGATTATGGAAATTTTTAGTTTGTCGGGTCGACATAGATGACATAGGTTAAAAGGCGGAGCGTGATTCGTCGGCTATGTCTTATCGTTGCTTTGTCGGGTGGAATAATGGACGATATACTGTCGGATACCCAAGAGGTACCGTTAGCTTGTCGCGAGTTCAACCCGACATAGGCACGACAAAGCAGCGATAAAGCTACGGAACCTTAGGCGCGTCTGGACGCGGCGTCCTGGACGCCGGCGGAAAATGCTGCTACCGAGTCGAGGGCGAGAAGACGCTCACATTTTTAAGACACAGCCGACCAATCACGCTCCGCCTTTCAGCCCATGTCATCTATGTCGTCCCGACAAACAAAAAATTTCAACGATCAGGTTGCAGAAGTCTCAGTTTATTAACCAAACCGAAAAATTATGGTCGATAAGGAACAAATGCCATGTAAACCAAAGCATAGCTGAGAATTGTGTTCATTGAGTTGTACCGAAAAAAGCTCGCTAAACTATTCGGTTCGTCCAGCTGAGGTTTTCCTTTCCGGTCATGCTAAAACATCATAAGTATCGATGACTACAATCTGCAAATGCGCTCGTATGCTCAAATGCTCCGCTCATACTTTATTTTCTTTGTGGGAAACGATTACAGTTTTTCTTGAAATTTACGGTGAATTGTTACCTCTCCTTTAAATAATTTCACACAAAATTTCAATGAAACTAGACAGAGCTCACATTTTGAAAATGTAAACGCAGCACGTAATATTATTTTCAACAGTATTTTTATTAGACTGAATTATGCTACAGTTTTGCCACTACGCCTAAAAATTCATGAGCGTTTAATTAGGTCTGCGATATCATAGATTTCGGTTATAGGACATTTCGTCAACGATTTTTTGTCCGCGCACCTGTTTTTTCCGTCCACGCGTTTTTTCGGCACGGGAGTTTTGATCCACATGCCAGTTGAGACCCGAAGTTAATTGGCCCACATACAGACGACAATTGCTCACGACGTTTTTGGATAAAAATATATAATGTCTTGGAAGAATGAGGGTTTGCTTGTTTATTGTTTTGTCTGTTTGGTCAAACGGAGAATAATATATAGTTGAGAGTTTTGGTAAACATGGGGGAGCGCCAATTCCATGAGACAAAAGTCAATAAAACTCTCTACACCTCTTCGGTGTAACAGGACTTAATTATCTTTCAAGAAATTCCCACCTTGTTATACCTGAAACGGATAAACCTCTATATTTGCCTCAGTTAAAGGCTCTTAGATTTTTCCTGTGTACGATAAGTATCTTGATTTATTTTGCGAGGAAAGATCTGTACTTTTAAAGGATGCCTGTCATTCTTCATACATTCAATTTCGTATAATACTGTGCAACACCTCTGTTGAGAAATAGTTGGTTCAGGCGCGCGCCGCCGCACGGCGGGCGTACGCGCATTGGCGCCTACAAACCTAAGGGGATACTTCAAGCATTGTGCAATGCATGAAGTATCCACTTAGGTTTGTAGGCGCCAGTGAGCCTCTCGCGCTGGCAGCACGCCGCTTCGCTCTGTAAGGCTTTAATATTTATACTCGCATAGTCAGCGTTTTTTCACTCATGATTTTGAAATTATAGCACGCTCTGCATTGAAATTTCTCATTTAAATTGATGGGGAAAAAAATATGTATCAATTTAATCAAAGGAGAATAATAATATAATGTGTGTTTTTTAAATATTGGTGGTTCCGTGTCAAATTTAATGGTTTCCAAAGCACTTCACTTTTTTCTTTTACATTTTGTGCTTTTATTGTGCTGCAGAGAGGTGTACGCGCAACAAAACGCTCAAAATTTGACGTATTTGACTCTAAAAGATCGATGTACAAATGGGTTAAAACTATAGATTGCGTGCTTCTTGGTTTTTTTCCTCTTTTATTCATTTTTGCAGTTTCTGTCGGCACAACTGCGGCTCGTTGAGATTAATGTCGCTTGGAAAAGGTTTTACAAGTATTTGTCACGTTTTAAAAACACAAATGTTTTCAAAATGAAGTAATAATATCGTAAAGAAAAAATAAAAAAAGTACTTATACATATATAAGGTATATTGTACATTCAATATTTTTAAGGATAGAAATAAAACCAAATATTCACCAATGACAATTTAAAAAGATGATTCAAAAAGAGAAAGGAATAAAATTTCATTCAGAAAATGAGCAACCATAATAATATGTCCTTCTCTCTCAATTTCTCATTCCCTTATTGTCAATATAATTTTACATACATACATAAAGTCGCTTTTATAGCGCCGCCTCGCGCTCTGCGACGCCCAATCGCCATCTCCCCCTATCCTCCCAGAGATCATCAGGCAATTGGCACCTTCTGATCTCTTCCTCCACCCCTTGTCGCCAACCTTTCACAGGACGTCCACGCCGTCGCCTTCCGGGAGGAACCCAATCGAAGACCTGCTTGGGCAACCGGTCGTCTGCCATCCTTCGCACATGTCCATACCAGACTAACTGCTTGGACCTGATATCGTGCACGATGTCCTTCTCCACACCCATTATCTCGCGTACCTTCTCATTGCGAATACGCTCTCTTCTTGAGATGCCAGCAGACCTCCGCCAAAAGTCCATCTCAGTTGCCCTAAGCATGTCTTCAGTTCTTTTCTTGAGTTGCCAGACCTCACTCCCGTAAGTTACGATACTCTTCACGATGACGTTGTATTGACGTGAATTTTTCTTTTGGTCTCCTTGGAGATACTCTGGTCCCAGAGAACCCCATTTAGCATCGCGATAGCTTTCCTGCCTTGCACATTCCGATCTTTAATAGCCCGATCCAAATTTCCGTCCTTAGTTAACCAAACTCCTAGATATTTATACTCTTCACAGTCCTGAATTTACATACCGACTAAAATATAACGCTTGGACCAAGTCACTGTTGCTTATTTTACGTGTGGGCGTAAACTACTAGACAAAAAAGGTGCGCGGACAAAAAATCGTTGATAAAATGTCCTGAAACCTGGATTTCCCGTCGCATTTCATTTTTCTGAGAGACGAATGGTCATCGTTTCTGTCTTAAATTCCATGCAAATCATCAGGATTGCTCTTTAAAAATTTCTTGTTAAAACATCAAAATTAGTTTTCTTGAAGGTAAAAAAAACGTAAAAACAAGAAATCCAAACATAGAACGACTCTTTAAAATATGTCAAAGAAAACTTTACATATCATGCTCACATACTTACTTTTGTTAGCAAATCCAAGGGGTGGAAACTTTATCACATATTTCAATAATGCATTGACAACGTCGGAATGAAAATAAGTAATAATTTATTTCATGAGCAAAGCAGGCATTGCTGGGATTAAGTAAGATGTATGAAAAGCAATCAAAGCTTCAGTTAGTGTCGCATGCGACAAACGAATTTCAGTGTAGCGCCTGGATGCAACTATTCGAGCACCATGGATGTCCGTGTTGCATACGCACGGAGTTGAAGGCGTTTTGACTGTCCAGACACTCACCACTTAACCTGGGAACAGCGGCCGGCGCGGCACGGTGCCAACGGTGTGCTTCAATTCGAGGACCCAAAATGGCAGAACGGTTTCATTTCTTGTTTTATACTACAAAGACATCTCCTGGGCGTACATCCTTCTGAAATTGGCCCCCTTAGCCACTGAAAACAACCAAACTTACTGAGCCAACTTCCTAAAGTGGGCGCGTGGACGTAAAGTACCGACCAAACGGGCGCACGGACAAAATATCGTTGACGGAATATTTTGAAACCTGACGATGGTGGGAGTTTAAAATTTTGCCCCCCTCCCTTCTTAAGCTCTCTAGTCTACACCTGTGCATATATATAAAACACATGGGTCCTACTTCCAAATTTTGATCAAAGCGGGCTCATTTATGGACAAAATGAGAAACAACTTTAATCTTTAATCAGCCAAAATACACATAATAAAAGAACAACTTAATTTGGGGAAAAGGCTGCAAATAAAGAAAAAGGAATAAACAAAACCCGGAACGTTTCAAAATAATTACAATTTCATTTTCAACCGGAAAATAAATTAAAAACAAAAACGAGCCGTCGCTACGCTGTTATTGCGAGACCGGCTCGTTTTCTGTTGCTCGTTTTTGTTTTTAATTTATTTTCCGGTTGAAAATGAAATTGTAATTATTTTGAAACGTTCCGGGTTTTGTTTATTCCTTTTTCTTTATTTGCAGCCTTTTCCCCAAATTAAGTTGTTCTTTCATTTATGGACTACCACCTTTCGATAACAGCAAAAATCATGGGAATCAGCCCAGTAGAACACTTACACCAACTGTGACAAAATATAAAAATTTACATTGTTTAAATGGAGGAATTCGCAAATTTACCACGAAATATAAAAAAAACCTGGGTCATATTTTCAAAATCTGAATAAGGCGGACTTATTTAGAGACAATTGCCTGTCGATAGCCGCAATAATCATGAAAATCGGCCCGGTAGAACGCTGGAACTGAGCGTTACCAGATATGTAAATATAGGAGGTTTCGAATAGTATAGTATAGAATATGCAAGGTACGCCTGAATTTGTCTTTATTTTCATTATTTATTACACCTTGCTATCTGTAATAATGTTCAATTTCGACTATCAGTCGCACTGTCGCCGCTGAAGAGGGGGGGCAGCAGACCCTTCGAAACGTCGTCCGGACAAATAATTAAGTAAGGCAAGATTGAGTTTTTAAATTTTAGCGATGTTATTCTTGATTTCAGTGTACTTTCCTCGTTTTTTAGCCCTATTTTCATTATCATACGCTATAATCTTGCAGAGAGGATAAAGCTTATCGTTTTGCAAATAGAGGATAACGGTCATTTTATTCCCATTTTATTGCTCTATCACTTGACTATACTCAAAAATTCTCCTACATCAAATACCAGTGCTGCATTTGTATTCGGTATGCTGTCTCGAAATTTGCCTTCATAGCGGGGAGTTTATCCCGCAGGTAAGGTGAGCACTGAGCATCGGATTTTTCTATGTGCTGTGCGCGTGTTAAGTGAACTACTTGAAACAGTTGCACACCTGCATTTCATTTGTGATCTCACTCTCAGTTCTTCTGAATGTCGCTTTTTGCACAAAACTTGCTAATTAGCTTTGTTGCAATACTAAACATGTCATTGCTGCCTCGCTCAGAAGTTTTGAAAAGTTTCAGTTGAAATTTCAGTGATCATCTACCTGTATCTCATGGTGAGAATGCAAGCTTAATCTAACTAGAGTTTTTTGAATTCGAGTGGTGCGATTGTAAAATTTTTAAAACCTCAATCCTCTTATTTTCCTTGTTTTGTGAAATATGATTTTTACAAGGTAGAAACTTTTGAAATATCGGTAATTATAATTTTTTTTTTTAATATCATACATAAAAATAAATCATGTGGGGTCAAAATTGCTAGAATTCATATTTTCACATTTTCAAAAAGTCGCAGAAAACTAACGATTGTCTTAACTGGATTTTTTAAAAAAAAAATTTAGTTTCTTTTAAAAAACTTGCATCAAAACGAGCCAAACCTAGCTATTTGAGGTTTCAGGATACATTAATTTTTTAAGGTGTTTATCAGTTATTTCTCAAAAAGAAGGATGGATCTATGTTCTTTTGATATTACATGTTTTTCACCATTATGAAAAAATGTATCCAAATCCATGCATTTTTGTCCGAACCCTTTCATAGGTGCAACTCTTGAAGTTTTTTTTTTTTTTTTTGGGGGGGGGGGCACAGTTAGCAAATTTTAAAATAGTCAGCAGTCACTGTACCTTGTGTTTTTTTCCTCCGTTCTAGCCCATCATTCGGGACTTTTCTAAATTTTGAGCAATAATCTTCATCATCAACCCCAAAATTTTTATTACGATCCAATCTTACCCGACATATTTTTCTAGCCCTCCAGCAAAAATATCCCATCCTCGTCCCATTCCTAACCTGACGTAGTCTTCACCCTAACCTTAACGAACCTCACGTTTTACTTACAATCAACCTATCCTTAAAACATGTTGACGCAACTCAACGTCAAAAGTGACCTAACCTCGCCCTAAAAAACCGCTTAACTTAACCCTACCTCATTCCACCACAACCGACTTAACCTCTCGACCTCACTCGATCTAACTTAACCTGACTCAATCTTACCCTAACTTTATCTAATGTGCCATAGCCTCCCAGTTATAATATTCATTCTCCCCCTCAACACAACCTCACCTCAACCGACTTAACCTCTCCCGACCTAACTCACTAACCTAACCTGACTCAATCTTACCCTAACTTATCTAACGTGACTTAGCCTCCCAGTTATAATGTTCATTATCCCCCTCACTTTATTCTCTCTGACCGTGACCATCGTCCGCACAGCGGACTACCCCCTATCCTATTGCTCCTCCTCCGACGGCGCTTACAAATTGACCCCCTTCGACAAACCAACCCCCGGAAACGCGACTCCGGCCGGAGCGTCGACCTGGTCGCTGACGGTGGACGACACCCCCGTCGGGCGGAAGCAGAAGGTGCTCGGCTTCGGCGCCTGCGTCACGGACTCGACCGTCACGGTCTTCAACCTCTTGTCCGAGTCGAAACTCGCGGAGCTACTGCGGACGCTGTTCACGCGGGCCGGCGCCGGTTTCAACCTCATGCGTCACACCGTCAGCTGCTCGGACTTGTCCGGCGATCCCGCCTACACCTACGACGACAACGGCGGGAGCGCTGACGTCAACCTCACGGGTTTCAATCTAGGCGACCGCGGCAACGCTATGGTCGCCATGCTCAAGCGGATGCGGGACGTCAACCCGAAAATCAAGATCCTCGGCTCGCCGTGGTTAGTACTGTAGATATTTTTAATCCACTAGGGGCACGTTCCCTGGCCGCTACGCGGCCCAACCCCTCGGAGGCCGCTTCGCTCTGTCTTAGGACAGTGCGAAGCGCAAGAGTTTCCTGGAAAAAGTTTTTTAAATAATAGACTCGAACAGTTCAAATGTTCAAAAAAGCATGACAGGGTGATTTCTGTCAAATATTTCGCTGATTTTACCCCTCTATGGCATGAATTAATTTTGGAAATCAGAGTCTAGGGGACACTTATCTATTTTGTAACTTGCATGAAAATTTTTCAAAAAGAGTACCAATTTTTTTTAAAATTTTAAAGTTAAGGGAATCAATTTTTCAAAAAAAGAAAAAACTAATGTAATTTTGCAAAATCAGGGCACAGGGGAAAGATTGAATTGATAAAAATACCGAAAGTACGTTGTTACGAATTCGTAACACTATGCCACAGAGAGTTAAAATGTAGAGAGGAATGATACACAGTTGATACAAAAATCAACGTTGCACAATGCTCTCACGCAATGTTTATTTTCACCAGGTAATTACTGAACATTTTTCGAAAATTTTACGAATTCTTTGTCGTTAAAAATCAATGGAATTTTAGAAAGAAATTGCGTGGTCATAATTTTGTGTGGATAATGATTGTAGTAGTAGATGTTGCAACCTAAAACGGGAGAAACGTACCCTTGTCTTAGAAACGACGATTTGAGGAAGAATCGGACATTTTCTGTTAAATAAGATCAACAGCTTCCTAATACATGTGCAATTTCTGAATGGAAGTTTGAACATCGTTAACGTGCATACACGTTCTTTGTTTGACAACGAAAAAATTACGCGATAAACTCAGAAAAATATTTAACAGAATTACGCTGGCACATTTTTATGAACATTCGAATTCTTCGAGTCTATTTTGCAACGTATCTACAATGCAGTCACGTTTCTCCGTCAAAAGAGACAAGATGTGAGAAAGCCAGGAAAAAAATTCCTGAAGGTAAAGTAGGTTGGAGGGATACGATAACTATACCGCATCTTGCTATAAGTCTGCTTCAATTGGTTCAAAAACAGCCAAAAATTTCAAAAATTGACTCTTTGGGTGCAATTACATCTTGTCTAATTTATAATTAAAACTTAACATAAATTATTTATAATGATTTTAGCTAGAAAATTATTCATTTTTATTATTACCAATGACATGCCTCTTTTTGGTTTTAACTAATTTTATACGAAGATCAATTTTCTTGATTTTTAAGTCGATAATTGTTAAGTCAATTTCTCGACTTTAGAGGTAAACAACTGAGGAATTAGAGAAAAAAACTGTTGAAGCTTGCAAGTTTTGCACTGTTTCCACTCTTCGAGACATTTAAACTTAAACGCTCAATTTTGGATTCATAGGTCGCCCCCCGGATGGATGAAGCTGAACCGAAAGCTATGGGGCACGACCAAGAACAACAACTTGGACCACGCCTACGTCGACCCTTACGCCCAGTACTTCGTCAAGTACCTGGAGGCTTACAGGGACGGCGGGGTGAGCGTCGACGCCATCACCATCCAGAACGAGCCGCACAACTCCAGGAACGGCATGCCCACCATGTACATCTACGCCGATGAGAGCGGGCGCCTCATCAACGAGAAGATCGGACCGGCTCTCAAAGCCGCCGGATTACGCATTCAAGTCTGGGCCTGGGACCACAACACCGATGTCCCGGAATACCCGCAAAAGGTTCTTGACACGGCCCCTAGGTTAGTTTTATTCGGTCCTAACCCACTTGAGTTTTGCAGAGCTGCAGATAAACTTCAAACATTTGTCCCTTCAATTCGAAGGTAGGCAACACACCTTTCATTCCGATGTAGTGCACGGAAAAATAGATTGATGATTTAACGATTCAATTGTTGAAAAAAAGTGTCTGCAATATTTCAAATGCACATTTACGATAGTGGAACGCTAATTTAGCCACGAGGTGGTTGAATCAGAATTTTTTCATTGTAAAATCTACATTCGTTGTTTGAATCGAAGCCCCATTTCCCTGTGTATGGGTCTAGGAGGGTATTCACACTCGTTCTCTAAACAGCTCGTTTCCTAGGGAGGCCATATATGGTTTAAATCGGGATTGAGGGATGAGGGAAGTTCGGGGAGATCCTCGACAAAAAATCATGGAACAGACAATTTTGAGTAATCTCGAGTAAAATGTATAATATAATTTTGAGAATAGATTCTTGTGAGCTATTACAATGTTCTGCCTTTGCAAACATTTTATAGGGGGAAAATCGGATGGTTTTGAAAACATTTTTTTTCATCAAAGTCATGACATTTTTCTTCCGCATTTTTTAAATTTCTACAGTGGCGAATCATACCAATCCATTTTCCCAAAGAGGTTGTTCCATCCCCCATTAGATTTGGCCCCCTATCAGATATGATCCATCTTTTCAGGAGTGATACAGTAGCATGCGAGACGTTCAAATATGGCGGTCATTTTGACTTAGGCCCCCCCAGAGAGGGGGGGCGGGGGGTCAAAGTCAAAACCTTCAACTGCCTATAACTTTTGAGCGAAAAATCGGATTGAGTTGAACTTTTTTTTAAATGAAAGATTTCAAAAAGATCTATCTGCTGATACCAGAAAAATTGAAAAAAAGTTAAATTTAATGCAAATTTTTAGCAATTTTTCAATTTTTTAGGGGACAAAATTTTCAATTTTGTCGTGTTTCGGCACCGCGCAATGACTCTACTGAAACAAAAACCAGTTTTTTAGATTCTACACTTAATTTCCTACAAGACGCAAAAAACCGCATCTTGGGGAAACGTTTAGATCGCGAGCTATGGCTCGTCAAAGTTAGCCCCGCGCTGAGCGCGCGCGGAAGGGGGAGGAGGGGCAACAGGATCGGTGGCAGACGCGCAGAGGATATGCGAACAGCGCAGGGCGCGCGCGCTCAGCGCGGGGCTAACTTTGACGAGCCATAGCTCGCGATCTAAACGTTTCCCCAAGATACGGTTTTTTGCGTCTTGTAGGAAATTAGGTGTAGAATCTAAAAAACTGGTTTTTGTTTCAGTAGAGTCATTGCGCGGTGCCGAAACACGACAAAATTGAAAATTTTGTCCCCTAAAAAATTGAAAAATTGCTAAAAATTTGCATTAAATTTAACTTTTTTTCAATTTTTCTGGTATCAGCAGATAGATCTTTATGAGATCTTTCATTTAAAAAAAGTTCAACTCAATCCGATTTTTCGCTCAAAAGTTATAGGCAGTTGAAGGTTTTGACTTTGACCCCCCGCCCCCCCTCTCTGGGGGGGCCTAAGTCATAATGACCGCCATATTTGAACGTCTCGCATGCTACTGTATCACTCCTGAAAAGATGGATCATATCTGATAGGGGGCCAAATCTAATGGGGGATGGAACAACCTCTTTTAGACCAATTTTCAGCCTCTAAATCCCTGACCCCACCCCCTTTTTTCTCAAAAACTGTTCGCATACTCCAGATAAAATTTTGCCCCGAGTGTTGGATCGCCGTATGTATTTATTCAATCTACATTCGGGCTGAATCCATGATGACCAATTTTATTTTTCATTTTTGGGATCGGAACGCTCATTTATGAACATCCTTGGCCATTTTGATCTTACATTGGAATTAGATTGGTAGTGCATTTTTTTGTGTCAAAAAGTTGGCTGCCTTTTTGGGCCCTGAGCCCTACATGAAAGGATCTGTCCATATTCTCGTCATACAGGCACTCTAGTTTCTAAACAATGCATTTATTTACTTCCTGACCCGAAGACACACTTAAACCTGTCGATCTCCCAATTTCAGTTTCGTGAAGACGGTGGCCTGGCACTGCTACGCCCGGAACAACGACTGGGCCACGCTGAGCCGCTTCCACGAGCGGAACCCGAACGTCACGCAAATCATGAGCGAGTGCTGGACGTCCCCGAAAACCGGCTGGGCCCAAGCGGCGGACTTCACGATGGGGCCCCTCCAAAACTGGGGCGGCGGCGCCATTGCCTGGGCCCTCAGCACGAACCCCGAGCACGGGCCCCATCTCTCCTACCCGGACGGCCCTTGCACCTCCTGCCGCGGACTTGTAGTGGTCGATGCCAGCGATGGCACCTACCAACTGACCACGGACTACTACATGATGGCCCAGTTTAGTAGGTTCATCCCACGAGGGGCCACCGTGCTCCAAGGTTCTGGGAGTTGGTCTTACGCCGATGGAACTGGGATACAAAGCGTGGCCACCTCCAATCCCGATGGTTCAAAGACGGTGGTCATCGAGAATAAGTTTGGGAATGATGTCTATGTCACTGTGAACATGAAGAGTGGGGCTGTGTGGACTGGGAGGGTGTATCCCAAAAGTGTTGTCACCTGGGTGCTCAAGGACTAGAGACAGAAATTGACGTATTTCTGTCAAACGGAACTAAGCGCCATAGGGTGAGGAAGGTAGAGGGGGGCTTGGATTGGCGGCGAAACCGGGCGTCGGGCACATTCGGTCCTATACTCGCAATGCTTTTCCCGGAACGCGCTATCCGGGATTCTAAATTCTTCAAAAGGAGCTCCGTTTGACAAAAATACGTCCAAATAAGGTCCATGTAGCTTTGTGAAAAAGTGGCGTTGCGTGCTTAGGGATAAATCGATTGATCTGCCATTTAAACCTGGTGAAGGATCGATAAACTGGGTGTTCGCAACGAACAAGCTCACAATAGCTACAAACAGCTACAATATCTTCAAGTAGGGAAATGTCGATAATCGATCATTTGTAATCACCTCGCCTTTGTAAGTGAAAATGCAAAAATACTATCTTGGTTTGGCACACCGCAGACTTCTCGTCACAATTCGTTTTTTAAGTGGAGATATACTTAACGTGATTTCTCGATAAAGTCCCTGATTAATCTTCTCTATATGTGAAGAATATTCTGTGAAAATATCCAGCAAAAGTGTTATTTTGTTCTCGTTTAATGGAATGAAATGATAGCGAAGATTTTGAATTCTCAATACTCTTTCAAACATGAAATTTATATTCATTTTACAAAAAAAAAAGAAGAAAAAAAAAATCCTAACTTGCACATTTAAACCTTTTACATTTTTCAAAGTCCAAATATAATTGTTAGTGCTACTAAGGTAGGATTTATAGTCCCACGTGAAGGGTTGTGAGAGAGTCGCCACTATCGCACCTCGCGTGGAAATCATGGCACCGTAATCTACGATCTGGACTCCCGATATACAAACGTTGACACGGCTTTTGTTTGCAGTTCGTGCTCTCGTAAACTGTAGGATCGTCGACCTATTCTAGATAAAATTATGAAAAATGCACCAATTACATTGTCAATAAGAGAAAGTCTATCATCACGGGATCGTCGTAAATTTATTTCAGTTGTTCGGCTAATTCACGCTCATGATCTAGTTTCATGTTCTAGGCCCGCGTGTGGAGAAGTTTATAGTTCAGTAAGAAAATACTTCCATCCCACCAGTGTTTTTAATTTTCTTTTAAAATGGATTCATATTATTGAGCAAAATATACGTAACTGCCTTTTCCCGTCATTCTCGTTTAAATTAGCCCTTGTCATAGTTTGAGTCAATAACGCTTAAACACGCACCATGAAAAAAAAAAAAATCGCAAGAAATCTTTGCAAACTACAAGCCCGCTTACGATGCGAAGTGTTTCACAAAATATACCTATATTAAGGAAATCAACGTAAAATGATTGTTCAATTAATATATTTTACAGAAAAAACCCTCTGGACTGTTAGGAATTGGAGGAAGATTGTCCCACGATACGTTTTGTGACCTTCTCATATGAATGTTTAATGTTGTCCGATCCGATATAGGATGTTATTTTTCCCCGGCGAATGTTCAATTTTTAAAACGTTTGATATGAAAAACCTTTCGGCTGCGTCTGGAAGCCACCTGTCTCTGTGAAATTTTCCCCTGGTTGCAATGATTACATATTGATTACGGTCAAAAATACTTTTCTGCCGTTAATTATTTAAATGTCATTTTTTGTCTCAAATAGTCACGCAAAGGCATCAATGCTTCGTTGCGTTGAAAACCATCGGCCTAGAAATAACTACTCTCTCTGTTTTATCGTGTTTTAATGGGTTATTAAATAGTGTCTGATCGGATGACACAATAGGACATTTTGTGAGGTTCATCAAATTTACATCCGGTAGCTTAATTATTCACCATAATGAGCTTTTAATTTTAGTGCGTTTAAAAAATACGCCCGCATGATGTTTGAATACCAAATACGGTGTGCCGTTTGATATATACTACAATTCTGATGTGTCCTGATGCTCGCTTGCATCGTAATCTCTAGCTCTCAATGAGCGTCCATAAAATTGAAAAACAAAAGTTCACGTTACCCATAAAGTTACGTTACTCTACGTCGTGTTACGAGAAGTCATTAAATACTGCCCAATCAGACACGGCGTGTAAGCCCATGCTGTTTTCAAAGCACGTGTTTTGCTTCGAAGGATCTCTTTTGGGAAGTAAATGAATTGCAAATCTAGTTCATTCGTTTAAAATATAAGTTAAGAACGTGCAGTGTAGATACTCAAGTAAAATACGAGCTCTATCCGCTGTAACTTGGATGCTCTGGTAAAAACTAGCACCTGACTGCACCGCACTCCCCTCGCCTTGAATAAGCGTCCATGTGTTTAAAACCACTAAATTGCCCTATATTCGCCGCGTTTCAAGAAGTCATTCTAACAGCGGCATAATGAGGCGGATTATGTTGAGGCGCGTGTCCTGCTGTGGAATTTCCTACTAGGGAATTATTAATTAATCTCAATGTGCCTACTTCAAACAATGAAGGAATCATACACGAGACGTAAATACAGAATACGGGGCTTGAACGTTCAGTGTGCCATAATGAAAATGGTGGGCGTATTGCCGATGGAGGGTTGCTCTGAAGTGCTCAATAAATGGATCGCTAATAGTGTCACTGCCTTTTTGTGTTTGAACGTCATCACGAGACTGATATTCGTCAGGAAATTTAACTCAGAAATAAGCTTCTGGAGAAGTGTGCCTAACATTAGTCAGTGGTATTACCAGACTTTCACTTTCTTCATGTATCTCAGTCTCTGCATCGACGCGAAAGGTGCACTGACATTGAAGAAACGTATTGAGAGAACTTTTCGTCAATATTCCTCAGAGGAAACGAGGAAAATTGTCATGAGCTCTCGGAAAAAGGAGGAAACATTCTGTTTGGTGGCGATGCTCACTATGATGAACATGGTAGCCATCGGTTTGTTCGCCCTTCTCGTCATCATGCCCAGATCATTGAGCCTGAAACAGTCTATGATGGAGTACTACCGTCGTGAAGGAAAGAGGTAAGTGACTAGAGAGTTTCCTTGATGGCACGAGAAAGTAGGTATGCGTGCAAACCTAGCGATAGACTCAGCTAGTTATTGACTACCGCAAACATTAGGATTGATTCAATTAGCTGTCGAGTTTTCACATCCAATGGGTCAGTTGCGCTGGTCCTTGAATCGTATTTTGATGCTCGATTCTTGCAGATAAGCTGAAAATAATAAGATCTGTCAAAACAGCAATTTTTCACGTTCAATATTATCCGAGATATCGCACTTTGAAAAATTCGGCTTGTGACGTCATCCACCGCGGAAGTGACACCCTTCGTGGATTCCACCTTGCTTTCACCAGTCTGGGACACACATTTGCACTAGTAAAATGACGTAAGAAACCGACCTTTCAAAGGGTGATATCTCGCTTAATATTCAATGTAAAAAGTTGCTGTTTGGACAGATGTTTTGATGTTAGTTATTCTACGAGAATCAAGCATCAAAACACGATTGTGACCAGCGCTGACCCACATTGATGTATCACCTTTTGATGAGTTTCAGGAACGTATAAGAACTGCTGATAGGTCATATTATGATCAGTTCTCTGAATCATTTTTTTAATCAGTACTTGAGACAAAAACCTGCACACATAGCCAGAAAATGAAGTGGATTCTCAAATTACGTGGGCCAAAAATGTGGAAACGCTAGGGAGTTAATACACCTCATTTATGAGTATACGTATATACATTTACAAGAAAGTACTCTATTAACTCAGTAACTGAATATTCCTTAATTACGTTACACCTGTTTTCCGAGTTTTCAAACCACCTGGCAACGGTCCAAAATACATTACTGTATGCCGAAACCTGCCTGGAAATTCTGTGACGTTGACCAGGAGCCCCAAAAATTCCAAATGAGTCGGAAATCATACTGTTAAAAATACATATTAATGGTTAGCCAAGGATACAAATGCATGATGAAGAAGGTCCTAAAAACCTCAGATTTAGCCAAAAAAAATTACATTTTCCCCCATAAAACAGGAAAAAGGGATCAAAGAACTTATATAATGGAATTGGGTCGACAAACTTGACCTAATTTGCAAAAACTTCCGCAGCGTAATTCATCCTGATATTTAGCATGTCATTAAAAGGCAAATTATACTTTCAACAGAATGCTCATCTCTCATCATAAGGCAGAAAATAGCGTTGATGTCTGAATTGAACAAGACGGTATAAAATAGTGCTGGGCCCAAACTATTAATGGCGGGGAAAACAAGGCCTAAAAGTTCAAACATTTCTGTCCAAATTTAGCTTTTTCCTTATTAAAATGCTTAGGTTGTTTGTGCAGGGTCTCTAAAATATATCGTCTTTGCTTATTCTCCTAATAACAGCCCCGGTTTATCATACTTGTAATTAATCTTCTCAGGTTTCCAGAGAACTCAAATTTAATCAAAAACTGGTTCCCGTTTGATGAGACGATACCACCCTGGCCTCAAATACTGGACATTTTTGGGATATTCATAATTTTTTTTTCGTCCATCTTCTTTTACATCTCTTTCACGTTCGTTCCCATCGTCGCTTTCCACGTTCAAGGCCAGTTTCAAATTCTCCTGCATCACATTGCAAATTTAAGTGGGCGGAACTCGTCCAATGAGACAGTTTTTTCGGCGAAGAACAACGAAAACCACAAGTCAGTGCACGATCAGATGAGGAGCATCGTGAAACATCATCAGATCATACTGAGGTCAGATTATGGAAATATTCTAAACGAAGCTAATTAACCACAAACTACAATAAAAACAGTGGCATTCTCGTGAACTGGCAACACCGTTTTACCTCCATTTAAATGCATCATAAATATCGATTGTAGGTGAGGTATAGGATCGATTATCATACAATTCATATCGATGGCTAAATTGTGAGACCACGTGTCTCCGATTGCGACGTTGCAGACTCCCTGTCATACTTCATTTTTTCCACGGAAAACTAGTCCACGAAATTCCTTGAAAACTTCCTTGATAATTCTTCTCTTTCGGTTGAATATTCAGTAAAAATTCGAAACTGTAATGTTGGCATTTTCTCCTTAGAAAAAATAAACCGTAGGAGCGGAGATTTTGAAACATCACAATGGAAATATGTGTCGCTTTTTGGCCATCGATGTAGACGTAAATATAGGAAACAGTGATAATAATTTGCAAGGACTGTCACTGTCTGAAAGCTGAAGATGGTCTAAATGGCATTATGAAGAAGGGCGATTATGACCATGATGAGTAACAAGTGATGTCATAGGTCGTCGGTGAAAGTTGAAAAGATGCATATCCATTTGAGACGAAGTATACGTCTCTCGTGTTTTTTTTTATGTTTACAGGAAAACAAATAGACGTGGTTTTGGCGAAACCCGTTTTTTTTCAATTCTTTAAATTGGGAACAACTCAAAAATTTACATTCACGCGTCGATTATCAAAACAAAGTAAAAATTGGACTGCGTTAAGACGAAAGGAACCAAGTCACATCAGCTGTTGCAAAATTTACTTGTTATTTGCAAGTTAATTCTTTACGAGAAAACGGTTGAGCAGATTTTTGTGCAAATTTCAGTGAATTTTCTGCATAGTACGAAGCAAATTTCTAAAAATGTTCAAAGGAATCCACACAAACGTTCTCTTGTAAAAAATTGAATTGCCAAGTTACGTTGGACAATAGCTGATGTGGCTTGGTTTATTTCTGATTTACGCGGTCCAATGAAAAGTAGCAGTGAATATTTTAAATGGGATGAGAATATATTCATTGCAAGTCGAATTCACGAAACTGTTATCTGTTTGATTTGAACAATTAAGATTTTAAGGGCACACACATCGAGAGAACTTTCAGCCCTTTTACCTCTTCCAGATTTTGTGACGAGTATTCAGTTTTCTGTCGAGCCATGCTGCTGGTTCGGGGGATCTTCTCCTCGATTTTCATTGCGTCAACTGTGATGTTCACATCTTCCATGGTACGTAGGTATTTTATAGTCACGAAGATATTTTCTAAGACTGCCAATAAAGTATGGCAATCTAACGTTCTTCAGAAATAAAGGGTTTCTACTGGCAATGCAATGTGTTCGCCAACTTTTCTTGGATTGCCTTTTTGGAATACTACACGCAAAATGTTGTGACGAGAATGAGAATTACTTTCGAAATAAAAATTAATTTCAGACGCCCCCCCCCCTCCGAAAAAACAGAGCTCCCAGGACAAAGTTCCATGGAATTATCCTCAATCCTGTTTTGTTCTATTTTTGGACTCCCACAGAGATACACATCGATGGTGAAACTGCAGAAATGTGTCTCTCGGTTTGCGGACTTGATGCCATGCTTAATTTTCTAAAACTCATGCTAATTTCACTTTTTGAAAATTTCTATGATGTTTCTTCTGTTCATAAAAAATATTCTGTAAAAACTTCAAGACATGATGTTGGTTCGGTCGAAAAGCCGCAACCAAGATGCGTATTTTTGCCATTTCACCGTCGATGAAATTTTGTACCGTCACAAAGAAGAGCAAACCTACGAGAGAGGTTGGACATGGCCCTTTGACCAAAACTGCAACTTCTTATGTTCATCCTCGAGTTGTCATGTCTATGAGTCATCCTCACACTATACATGTTGAGAGGCATACCTCGAAGAAGTTTTTACAAGAAAACGAACGGGGCCACTTTCCAACTTATACTATATGTATTTGTATAAACGACAATATAACATTTTAAAGATTCCTTATCATGTCCGACTTGTCACAATTAACTCGCTTTAAAACGCGTCATTTTTTGTCTAAAATATTATTACTGAGGCCGATAAACGGATGACTGAAAAATATAAATCGCGACATGGTAGCGATTATATTACGATGTTTTATACGTCAATGACTCATCTGATATAATCTTCTCTTTCCTTTTCTATCATGCACGGTATCGTTAGAAGAGCAACCCGGAGCTGATTCCTTTCATGTTATCTCAAATAATTTATTCCACTTTGGACGTCTTCCTGTTCTGCTATTTTGGAGAAATGTTCATTCAAAATGTAAGTGAAGGCCTCGTATCATACTACATAATCATCATCATCACAATATATAATTCTGTAAGCCCGATCTGTCGGGTCAAAATTCAGCGGGGATCGACGGGCCAATCCGGACGCGGGTGGTACTGGCTTGACCGTTCCGATCTACCAATGGGCGGGGTAATAGAGGGATCGCGCCCCACGCCCCTTGGAAAGATCGGTTATCTCGTTCGTCCCATCGAAAGATGCACGATTTTTCGTTATTTTCGGGCGCTTCTATTCGATCATCTGATAATTCGACTGCCCGAGGCGTTTGTCGTTATGAAAAACGCCGTGGATGATGGATTTACGGCGGAGGCGCACTTCAAAATCTTACGTAAATTAACTATATTCACACAACGGGAAGTTTGGAGACCAACTTTTGAACGAGATATAAAAGTGCAAGGCCACGGATCTTCTTTTTTGTGACGACGAGGAGGCAGACTCCCTGCCATTGTCAACGTAATTTATTTAAAACTATCTTGACTTTCCTTCTCCTTTGGCAGAATATTCTATATATAGGTATTTAAAGCTATGAAGGTAGCTTCTTTCTCATTTAAAAAAATTAAAAAAAAAATTGTAAAAAACAGCAGGAAAACTCCCACAATCTTTCGATTCCAGCTTGCGGTGTGAAGTTCACACCGCAAGCCTGTCAATTGCCGGCACCCGGCTTTTGAATTCGTTCATCTCTAAAGGAGCGCGGACATGGTTGTTCTATGATTTTTTACTTGTAGTTTTTTTCAGTGGCTGGCGGCTGCGTAGCGGTCACAGGCTTCTAGCATAATATGAAATCGTAAGCACTTTGCGGGATTAGACTGCAAAGCGGTCAGGGGTTGCATAGCCTCCTAGTATCCGTATGAAAGTACGAGTGTATATGTACTTCTTAAGTGCGATATACATTCAGCCGTAAACAGACCAACGCAACCGCCAAAGCTTTCTAAGAGCGAACTAATTTTGTAACTATTTCAAAATTCTACTAAATTCTAAGTAAAAATTAAAAAAAAACTAAAACTAAAAAAAATGTAACTGTAAATAACTCTGAACGCATACGACAGTTTTCCCAGATTTTTTTTAAAAACAACTGGTGAACATTATTTTTCAGAGCCAAAAAGTAAGTTCCGAGCTTTATGCTACGAATTGGTACAATTTTTCTAGGAGAAGCAAACAATTAATGCGCATCGTACATTTACGGGCTCAAAAACCAGCTCGGCTCACCCTGTTCAAAAGATTCATCGTCGTTAATATCCACTTGATGGTTCAGGTTAGTCATGTTAGATCCATGCAATTACCACTTTTCTGCCGTCCTAAGGAAGAACGCCGTATGAACATTCGAGAGTTGCCAAATTTCTTTCGATACAATGCTCATTTTTTAGAAGAGCCATGAATGTTTTCCCTTGAAATTTTCAGGAACTTTAGGTGCAATTGCGAACAAAATTATCTGGAAAATTGGAAGAATAATATTTACAAATCTTCCCGAGTATTCGTTATTCATTAAGAGAAATTTGGCAATTCCTGAAGGTTCATACGGAGTTTTTTCTTTGCACGACAGTGTCATGGAATCGGTAAGCGGAGAAAAGAAAAACTTGGTGTTACTTGATGTTCAAGCATAACGAGAAGGGTCTTTTTTATGATCGACGGCTTCGCTTTGTTCGGAGACGGCAGAGCTGAAGTTTGAAAATTTGATTGAAATAACTGTGTTGGCCTATTTTTACGAAAAAATGCAGTCAGGAGACCATAATCCCCGAAGCTTCACACACACACCGCCGATGTTAAACAATATTGGAGGACATAAACACGTCTATGGAGCTGCTCTATTGAGCAAGGCCGTGGTTATTCACTTCATATTATGCACCTTTTTCTTATATTAATGAAATTAGAATGTTTTGTGACACGAAACATAAAATTAACGCGTAACGCGCATAAAGCCTGAGGCGAATCACTTCGGGGGATTGTACTGCAAAATGATTAGGGGGCGTAGCCCTTCAGTTACTTTCAAACAAAGCAACTTTTTTGTTATGTCATTTGATATATTGGTATAAAAAGAATAGAGTATGAAGTCGTTGCCCTGTGAGTACGGACATGATATGAGTAATTAATAATGACAGTGTTTTTCTTCTTTTTCTCCCTTTGATGAAGCGTTCTCCTTGAAAAAGATTAAAAAATGTGGAAAGTCTACCGTTGTTTTCACTAATCTTAGCAGATGCACCCAATATTGAACCCTCCAACTCTAACAATGATACCATATTTTTTTTTGTCATATATGCCGATTTAAATATTGTTTCTTTATTTTTCAGATAGTTCAAGCTTCTTACTCAATTTGCACGATACTGATCGAGAAAAATTTTGTCTCCAGCATGACACCAGTTTAAGGTTGGGCACTACTGTGGCTATTATTATTTTTGATTGGATCAGGTCTTGCAAAGAGCATGTATATTTAATAAAAAAAAAATTGTACACGGAAAAAGAGTCTTGGCGGCTGACGTCTGATGACTCACTACAAAACTTTAAAATTTATGGATCGTATTTTATCGTCCACGGGAAAACCTACCGTCCATTAAAAGCCGAGTGCATGCGCTGACATGGCGATAGGGGCTGCAAAGCGGGAATCATCAGTTCTTGTTCTAGATTATGTAAGTTCATTAATAACTCGTCGTCCAATAATCGTAATTTCACAAATTTGAGTTTTTTTTCTTATAATCCGTACCGAATTATTCAAATATTAAAAAAAAAGTAACAAACACACACATTTTTGCGTCCCCGTGTTATTATCGTTCCTCGTCAAATTGCGCATGTCGCGTTATTTTCAAGGCATTGCTTATGAATGCACGGATTTCTTGCATTCGGACTACATTTTGCAATAAAGAACTGATATTGGAGGCAAAAAGAGACGCAACATTTTCAGTCAATTGATTTTGTAAAAGTTGGGGCGAAAATTGAGGATTTGAGATTTTGAAGAAAAACCCTACCTTGGCACTCCACACACGAGTTGCGAGAGACTTTGTCCATTTTTTCACCGTACAATTACATCTGTTTTTAGAAATCTTGTACATTTTTGTATTCAAATCATAAGACAGTAGGACCCGTTAAAATTAAACAAACGTAAAATACTTCAAGTTTTTGTCAGTAAAATGATAAATATTCAAAAATAACTATAAGTTTTTATAAAATTAAAAATTAAAATAACAATTTATATTATCGAATTATGAAGAACAAGTACCTGATGTATAAAAGCCTAAAGTTCTAAAAAAAACATTGCGCTTGAACTGAGTTAATCATAGTAGATCAACATTTCAAACTACTTTTTCTTAAAACTACGTTAATCATCCAGAAAGTTCAAACCTCCATAGTTCAAGTCTCCATCTTTGCCCCAATTTGTATGGAAGAGATAGCCTCATGCTGTATCACGAAGAACTAAATTTTAATTGTTTTCCATGAAGTTAGGTCCTCCTTCCTGTTACCGATCCCGTTTATATATTATACGGGGTGTTGGTCACCCTCGGCAATTATTCAATTTTTAAAACATCCATGAAACGAGTAACCTTGACCAAAGGATGGCGCGGCGTGTTTTTCGATAAGCCGATTGATACGTCATTTAAACCCATGGAAAAGGATCGATAAATAGGATGTTCGCTACGAACACCTTAAAAATCGATTCTTTACCATGGCTTCAAACAGGGAAATATCGATAGATCGTTCATTCACGCCTCAACGCTGGCCGAACGGTGATACATCAACGGCTCAAGCTAAGCCGCTCCCTCGGCTACGCTGATCAAATATTAATTGCAGTTCAAAATACCCATCGCCTGATAATTATATTGAAGGCGTTTATTTCCAACGGTCACGCAGGAGCACTGAAGCTCAATTGCGTCGGAATTCACTAGCTTTGAATAAGTGCCCTTATTTTTGTTTAAAAAAAAACATAAAATCGGCTCTCATTCACATTGTTTTTAGAAATCATTAATCAGTGCTTAATAAAATGCAAAATATAAACATGTTGGAAGGTTTAATAACTTCTTCAGGTTGATTAAAGTATCAAAATTATGACTTACTCTTATTTTTCGTCCTAATATTTGTTGAATCGGTGAAGTTCAGACTATGGCTCTTTCGAACTTTTTAGTCCATCATCAGGTCGTACAGTAACAGGTTTTTAGAAAGCGTATTTTTTAATAAGTGTGTTGAACCGATGGATTCAATGTGGTCTACATGAACTTCAGAGATCATGAAGTGTAAATACAAAATACGGAGTTTGAATGTCCAATGTGCGATTATGAGAATGCTCGGCATTTTGCCGATGAAAGGCTGTTCGAAGGCTGTTCAGAGATGGATCGCTAAAGGTATATTAGTCATTTTATTGTTCAACGTGCTTGGTAAACTGATTTACATCTACAAAGTCAGTCCAGAGCTGAGCTTCTGGCGGAAAGTGAGCAACGTTAACTTATGGTACTACCAGACTTACACTTTCTTCATGTACCTCAGTCTGTACGTCGATTCGGAGGGGATACTGACAGTAAAGCAGCATGTCGAGGGAACTTTCTATCACACGTCCTCGGAGGAAACGAAGAAAATTATCAGAAGTTCTCGGAGGAAGGAACAGACTTTTTGCCTGGTGGCGGCGTTGGCTATGATAAGTTTGGTCGCTTTGGCGCTGTTCGCTTACCTCTTCGTCGTGCCTAAGTCTTCCGGACTGAGCCAATCGACGGTGGAGTATTTCCGACGTGAAGGCAAAAGGTGAGTGAAGGAAAGTATCGACATCAAATATCATACATATAAAAAATCAGATTTCAGACTTTGTCAAGTAAAGAGTCCCTTTATACCCAGAGTTAAGACATCTCGATGATCAGCTGGCATGGGCTGGCCACGGTGTCACGAAAGTGTGCACCCAGAAGAAACGACATTGAGGGAAAAGGATAAGGAATCCTGCGATGTCAGTCATTCAAAAACAACAACATCAACAAAACTGATCAAAGCCTGACCAAAGAAATTGCAATAAAATAAAATTAGATTGATTATTGAGTCATTTCTTAATCTATTTTCATTTTACTTACAATACATTTTACATTATGTTTGTTACTTCATAAGTTTTGAAGAGTGAGAAAAAACGATGTAAGCTAATACCTTTGTGAATGAATTGTGGTCGTACTTAACCATTTGTTTCCTCGGCATACCACCAGGGGAACGGATATGACGAATACCGACAGCTTAAGTCGGAAAATGCGCATCTACGTTGCAGCATTTAAAATCTGCGGATATTTTCGATTTGTTTAAAAAAATACCAAAACGTTCTTATTTCTATGAACATTTTAAAATTGATGGAACAAATTTAAATTTATATTTGGGCCGGATTTAGGGGGTGGCCACATGGGCCGCGGCCCATGGCGGCAAATTTTTCAATTTTTTTAAATGTAGGTAAAAACAAAAATCGGATTCCGAAAAAAAAAATTACAAACGAGAGAAGGCGACACAATTTCTCATTTCCTGAGAGTATAGTAATTTCTAATTTTGTCGTCTTTCGGTGATACAAGAGACAGCACCTTTAATCAGTCGAGTTAAGAGAGGAACCAAACACGCAATTTGAGTAAAAAAGAAGAAGCCCTTGGCGCGGCGGTCGGCATGTAACACATAATAAGGCCTACAAGACTGCATGAATACTTCATGCATTGCGTCAAACACAGTGCGGTCAGCAGCGGTCGGCGCGAAACGCATAGCGCCTACAAGACTGCTTGAATACTTCACGCATTGCGTCAAACACAATGAGGTCAGCGTGAAATGCATAGCGCCTACATGACTGTAGGAATACTTCACGCATTGCGCCAATTACAGTGCGGCCAGCGCGGCGCGGCACGGCGGCGGAAGATGAGAGAATTATTAAACGACATTTGTGTTTGTTCTTTCATAATTTTATCCTTCATTTCTTATAAATGGAAGGCCTTGTCCATTGAGAGATAGGTTTACGGAGCTTAACGTTCGCGCAAGTTCCGTGAACTTTTGCGAGTAGTGTTGACAGAGCTTTCGCAAAAAATGTGTCCAACACAAGTAAACAATTTGTATGCACCCCTCCCACTTTGGCACGTTCACTTGATGGTTTTTATTGTTGCTTCAAAACGAATGAGAAGGGGCCGGCAAAATACAGGCGGCCAATGGGCGGCAAGTAGGTAAATCCGGCCCTGTTCCGCAAGGAAACGAATTGAGCTGTTGTATTTATTATAAAACAAGCAGACAATATTCGTTTTTTTAATAAGATTTGTCCAAGTTCCTTTCCGGAAAATGAAACATGAGCGAAGAATGTGACGAGTGAAGACGTTACAACCGGATGAACGCATTCTCCATTTCAGCCGTCGACGTGTAAAGGTGCACGGCACAGGACAGAAACACGAAGACTCTGATGAAATCCAATATTTGATGCCACGCACGATGATAATTGTAATTTTTCATCAAGATCTTCAATACAAAAACGATTATACACAACTTTGTTAGAATATATCGACGGTGAAACTACCAGACCACGTATCTCGTTTGCGGTGTTTAAAAATCTCCACACACATTTTATTTTTTTGAAGGAGATCAAATCAATATCATTCCTTACGATTTTTGCTGATTTTCTCTCCGCATAAAGAGGAAAAATCACAGAAGTTTTCACGAACTGACGTTGATTAGTTTTCTTTATAAAAAAAAAGTATGACAGGAAGTCTGCGACGTCGCAAACCGAGATACGTGGTTTGGTAGTTTCACCGTCGATATGTGGTATCCGCGAAAAGACTGGCAGAATATTTACACAGAAACTTACTGGAAAATATTTGATCAGCACAGAAGAAATGACTTAAAGCTCTAGCTTTTGTGAGGGTACCAGCCCTGACTAGATAGATCCTTGTCTAGTTCTGCAACTCTAGTACTGGTACATACCCAAAAACTAAATGATCCAAGTCTTGCAGGTTGATTAGTGGAATTGATAGATAAAGCTATAGACAAAGAGGACAAAGGGAATACAGAGTGATCCTACTGGTGGAAGTATAGGTTGTTGCAATCGGGGAAAGAGGTGATTAAAAGACTAACTAAAGGCAACTCACGAGTAACCCCATTTACGAAGTCTATCATTTTTCTCTTCGTCTATAACAACCATGTGTTTCAATAACCAGGAGGAACGCTCAATTTTCCTTTTGCCTTCTTCGTCTATTAATTGCTTTGTCTACGAAATTCTAAGATTAACCCGCAAGTCCTGACCGCAGAGTCGATATTTTCCTCAAAAAAATGGAGAATTTGCTCGTAACAATCATATTGCTGCATCTAAGAGTGCTTTTCCATACCGGAAAACTGTGGGAAAATGGCTTTTAAAAATATAAAATCCACTGCCTTGTGACGTCATCAGGCGGCAGTTTCCATTTAAACACAGGTATTTTCACTGGTAAAAATTGGCGATAGGAGCTGCGTTTCAAAATACCATAGGAGTTCTTATGGCCGGCTGAAGAAGGCGATATAGGAAATCATAAAGCTGGCTGTAGAAAGTGGAAAAAGTCATACGGCGGGGCTACACGAAGCGATAAAAAATTATACAGCCGGGCTGTAGTTTCTATCGCCGGGCTTTACACTTTATCACCTGGCTGTTGCTTTTTCGCCATCGCCTATAACAGGCTATAAGAAATTGTGAAGAAATTCGTGTTCTTTGTAAATCCCTAAGTTTGTACAGAATCACCTTAATATTTACAAAACGCACATTATATTTTCCTTTACTACATATTTCTTTTCATCAATTAAAATGAGAATAATCCATACAGAGTGTGCAAACATTTGAAAGTCATGAGTTGAAAAACGCTGACTCCACGGGATTAAATATTAGAGCCTAACACAAAGCGGAGCGGCGGCGCACTGACGCCTACAAACCTAACAGGGATACTTCACGCATTGCGCAATGCGTGAAGTATCCCTGTTAGGTTTGTAGGCGCCAATGCGCGTTCCACGCTGGCTGCCCGCCCGCCGCGGCGCCGCGCCGCACTGTACCACGACGCTTGAAGCAACTATTTCACACCAGAGGTATTGCACAGTATCGAAATTGAAGGCGCTCCAACATATTAGGAAAGGCAGGCATCCTTCAAAAGTAGGGAGCTTTCCTCGCAAAATAAATCAAGATACTACAGCCCAAAAATAGAGCGGTAGTTCAAAAACTCACTGAGTCCTAGCATTCGTAATTTGTTACGTTTAGCATATACTTTATCGCCAGGCTGTTGATTAATCCTTATCGGCTATAAAAGGCTATAAGAAATTGTGTTGCCGGCTATGGAAGCTATTGGAAATCTTACAGCTGGCTGTAGGTCTATGGTATTTTGGAACACAGATTCTACTGCCAATTTTTACTAGGGTTATCAGATTAGGTAATTAGGTCATATCTCCTTTAATAATTGTTCATTTTAGAACCCATAGATATTTTCATGCTTAGCTCGCTCAGTCCTTCCTCCTAATTAAGCATAAAATTCACAAAATTCCAAACACTTGCAACTTCTCTATTGATAATATTGTGACATTATTGCGTACCTTCCGGCAAAATTATCGTAAGAGCCGTGCGACAATTTAAAATTTCCGCCGCCATTTTATTTTTTTACGCAGAAATTGTTGGTTGAATCTGTTAGAAAATTTAAACTAGTTTTATCGGTAGCACAGAGAAAATTCAGTTCAATTTTCGGACAGCTTCGTTGAACAATTTCTATGCAAAAAATAAAATGGCGGCGGAAATGTTTTAACTAGAGTCCCTTTATACCGAGAGTCAAGACAACACCCCTCATGGAGTCACAAACGGGAATAAAGATTACAGAAATTGAACGGTTTTCGTAATCTTTGATCGGCTCATTCTCAAATTCCTTTCTCCGTTCCTTCTTTCATTCCGTTTGTTCCTTGTCGAACCCGAAATTCCTCGGTCCATTCCAGATTATAATCTTTGCAATTGGTGAAAATGTAATCTTCATTCCCGTTTGTGACACTGTGAAGGCCTAAAATCCGGTTGACCAATCAGAAATGGATTCGCATTGTCTTGACTCTCAGTATAAAGGGACTCTAGTTTTAACGTTGCTGATACGTCCCTTACTAACGTTGCCGCTTGTGAAACTTTGGCCGGAAGGTGACGATTGGCCAATTCGACCAAGTTTTGCTCACCAGTCGTTCACCTATCCGCAGGTATCCGGAAAACCAAAACGTGATCAAAAATTGGTTCCCGTTCGATGAGACGGTACCGCCGTGGCCTGAAATATTAAACGCCATCGGGATTTCCCTGTTTCTGTCCTGTACCGTTCTCCTTTACATATTCATCACGTTCGTTCCTCTGGTGGGCTTCCACGTCCAGGGCCAGTTTCAAATACTCTTGCATCAAATCGCGAGTCTCAGCGGGGATCTCCTCACAGCGCCAGTGTCTTCGGCGACCGGCGATGAGAGACACGAGGTCGTGTACAAGAAGATAAGGGACTTGGTCGAACATCATCAGCTGATACTCAGGTTAGGCAATCGATGTTTAAAATAGACGAGAGGGAAATATCAAAAAATTGCGTTTCCCTCACGCAAGAACGGTGACTCCATTCGAACCACATTTTGGAATGAGGAACCACTTCTGGTTCATTTTAGAAATAACATATCGTCACCTTCCAGGCAAAGTATCACAAGCGCCATGCGACGTTTAAAAATTTCCGCCGCTGTAGCGTCAGGGCTGAGCTAAAAAATGTGACTGTATATAGGCGGTCATCTCTCTCTCCGAAAACTGAATCCCCCCGAACCTAAACGTGGTGGCGCTCAGCCGATCATCTTCCCAAAACCCTTCTTGTTTGGGAAGATGAGGCCATGCGGCGGTGCTATACGGCGGTCGTGGGCTCTCAAAGCCGAGGTCTCCACATGCGGTGGCAAAGGAGGCGGTAGTGACAAAAGAAAACTGCGGCTTACCGTGATGACGGCTAAAAAGAAGAAAGCGAAAAACAGGCAAAGAAATCAAGGAAAGCAAGAAATCCAGAATCCAGAGAAATCCTTGAGAACAGCGGCGAACAAGCTAAGCTCCAAAACCAGCTACGACGTACAAGCAGGAAGCACTAGTGACCTACATAGAGGGACCGGTACGTCAGCTGATCGCGAGCAAGCGTGGTGCGCGGAGCGCCCTCAGGCGGCGGTCGGGCGAAGTTCGCTAGGAACAAACGCCGCGGAGAGAGACAATTACGTCGCGGTGCAACGCGTGTTGTCCGTGTGCGTATTGCGGGGGAAACTTCCGAGTTTCCAAATACCTGGTGAATCCGCTGTGGCGGGAACAGCCGCCATTATATTTTTTTACAGAGAAATTGTTCAACGAACCTGTCCGAAAATTACACCGAATTTTCTTTGTGCTGCCGTCAAAATTTAGTGAAATTTTCGAACAGATTCAACCAACAATTTCTCAGTAAAAAAATAAAATGGCGGCGGAAATTTTTAAACGTCGCATGGCGCTTGTGATACTTTGCCTGGAAGGTGACGATATATGCCTGGTTTCTCTATGCAAAAAAAGGTGTTCGTGGAAGAGCTAGAGATGGTGGTTCTTTATTGCGAAATGTGATCCATTTCGATGTTGTCAAATGTTTCCTCACAAATTGCACTTTTACAAGGAGGATCTTAGGCATTTCTAACTTTTCACCGGTTTAATTCTAATCTTTTACAAAATTCAGACAATTTTGGACAAAAATTGCACAGGAATGCACTCGTAAAAAATTGAATTCCGTAAGTCAATTTTGCAACCTTGGAATGGAATTATATTTCTCCGTCCGGGAAACGACGAAATATGTACAGCTGAGATGCTAGAATAATGCTGATTTTAATTTCAAAGCTTTCGGACTTTCATCATGCATCAGTTGTGTCAAATACAATACAAAAACAAAGTTATTAACTGTTCTAAGTTTAGTCGATCTTGTTCACAAGCCCTGGGAAAAGGCACGTTTTTTGACTGAAAGAGCGAGCGAAGCGGAACTGACACGTAAAGAAGGTATAGAGAGCACAATGTTGTTTTGCCTTCAATGTTTAAGGTAGGTCAGACAGCATCATTTGGGCAGCAATAGTTGCCTATATGAGGATTTGCGTCTCACGTCGTCTATAGTTCTTGCCTCGCAGTAAATTCAAACCCTATATTGATGACTCTCTTTTTACTTCTGCAGGTTTTTAATTTTAAATAAATATAGTATAATATTATAATAATCTACATATTTAGGAGCACTTTGTGGGAGCAGTGCAGATCTTTGTGGATGACTACGTATCTACATGTCTCTTTTTTACGACGTTGCAAACCTCTTGTCACAACTTACTTTTTAAAGAGGATCTGATCATTATTTTTCTGTAAAATTTTGTTTGATTTTCCTAAAAATTTCGCACAAAATGTCAAGAAGTATTGCTTCTTAAGAATTAAGTAATCTAACAACGCAATCGAGGTTCGTATCCGGTAGTTTCGTCCTTGATATATTCTTTAAGATGCAGTTTATTTGCTTTTCTGCGAGACTTCGCGAGATTGGCGGACAGCCCTTATTCTCCATACACGTTTTGTAAGATTCCCATTTATCCTACTTCTAGATTTTGTCATGAGTACTCAGTTTTCTGCAGAGCAATGCTGCTGGTTCGGGGTACTTTCTGCTCAATTTATATAGCATCGACAGTGATGCTCACCTCCTCCATGGTATGTATTTTTAGAGACACTCTATTAAATTAGTCATTATAAGTATATGGTCACCGTTATGTAAACTTAACTCATAAAATAAATTAATAAAAGGTCCCTGTCAAAGAAAAGTTTGCACTTGGGTGAAGTACGTCCCTTTGTTTTGCTCTCTTACGCTGCAAGGAAGAACGTCGTATGAATATTCGAGAGTAGCCAAATTTCCTTCGATAAAATGTTCATTTTTTAGGAAAGTTTTGAATATTTTCTCTTAAAATTTTCAGAATTTTTTGGTGGAATTGCGAGCAAAATTATTTGAAAAATTGGAAGAAAAATATTCATGAGCTTACCAGGAAATTCAGGAAAAAGTTACATTCAAGGATCGATGCAAACATTCATCTCAAGATGAGTCCGAGTCTATGAAATAAATGTAAC
This sequence comes from Bemisia tabaci, assembly GCF_001854935.1. Taxonomy (NCBI): domain Eukaryota; kingdom Metazoa; phylum Arthropoda; class Insecta; order Hemiptera; family Aleyrodidae; genus Bemisia; species Bemisia tabaci. The sequence goes on along the minus strand of NW_017548293.1, from coordinate 333,702 downwards.
CCGACAAAAAGGTCTTATTCAAAACCAAAACATTTGATACCTAAAATTCTTGCATTAGAATCTGGATCCACTCTGCAGCGAAAGAAGCCCTAGGTGTTCACAAAACCAGTAATAAATACCAGCATCCTTACTAGTGGGATGAAGAAATTGAAGACGAGATAAATCTTAAGAGGCAAAAACACCTTATATTTCTGTCGTCTAAAAAGACTGAAGATAAAGTTGCTTACAGGAAAGCTCGGTCTAAAGTTAGGGGCCTCATAACACGGAAGAAGAATGAAGCTTGGGAAAGCAACTGTTCTAGAATTAACACCTACCTAGGGGGGAGAAAAAGTGCTGAGAGCTGGAAGTTAATTAAAGGTTTACGTAGAGACATGAAGCGCGACATCGTTTCTCCGATATCACTTAAAAAACTGGAGGATCATTTTAAAGATCTTTTGACGGAAAGGCGCCCAGAGTTTCGAGACAACAGCACGGACAACGGAAGAATGAACAACTTGGAGATCCACACTTGTGACATAATTAAAGCGGTTAAAGAGCTAATTAATGACAAAGCACCGGGTCCTGGTGGGATTCCTGTCGAGTTGGTCAAGTACGGGACTGCCAAGCTCTTTGAGTGCCTCAGAAAACTGATGCAACAATGCATCAGGGGTGACGAGGTAACAAGGGAGTGGAAGGAGTCTTGGATCAAGGCCATCTACAAAAAGAAGGGAAGGAAGGACGACTGTAACAACTACCGGGGGCTCTCAGTGACCGGGACAATAAGCAAAGTGTACGGGAAGATACTGAAAGCGAAGATCGAGGACGAATGGCAGGATCACGAAGCAGAGGAGCAGGCTGGTTTTAGAGCTGGCAGGTCTACGATAGATCACCTCTTTGTTATTGTCCAGGTCATTGAGAAGAAAATGACCGTAGCTCAGGAACTGCATTTAATTTTTGTGGATCTCCAGAAGGCGTATGACAGCGTGCCGTTGGTGAAACTTTGGGAGGCCTTGGAAAAATCGAATTTTAACGGGGGGTTGATTGACGCTGTTAAGCGATTTTATAAAGGGAGTTTTACCAAAGTTAAGTGCCATGGNGCCTAAAATCCGGTTGACCAATTAGAAATGGATTCGCATTGTCTTGACTCTCAGTATAAAGGGACTCTAGTTTTAACGTTGCTGATACGTCCCTTACTAACGTTGCCGCTTGTGAAACTTTGGCCGGAAGGTGACGATTGGCCAATTCGACCAAGTTTTGCTCACCAGTCGTTCACCTATCCGCAGGTATCCGGAAAACCAAAACGTGATAAAAAATTGGTTCCCGTTCGATGAGACGGTACCGCCGTGGCCTGAAATATTAAACGCCATCGGGATCTCCCTGTTTCTGTCCTGTACCGTTCTCCTCTACATATTCATCACGTTCGTTCCTCTGGTGGGCTTCCACGTCCAGGGTCAGTTTCAAATACTCTTGCATCAAATCGCGAGTCTCAGCGGGGATCTCCTCACAGCGCCAGTGTCTTCGGCGACCGGCGATGAGAGACACGAGGTCGTGTACAAGAAGATAAGGGACTTGGTCGAACATCATCAGCTGATACTCAGGTTAGGAAATCGATGTCTAAAGTACACGTGAGGGAAATATAAAAAATTTGCGTTTTCCTCACGAAAGAACGGTAACTCCATTCGGACCACATTTTGCAATGAGGAACCACTTCTGGTTCATTTTAGAAATAACAGATATGCCTACGGTTTTCCTATGTAAAAAGGTGCTTTCATGGAAGAGCTAGAGATGGTGGTTCCTTATTGCAAAATGTGATCCATTTCGATGTTGTCAAATGTTTCCTCACAAATTGCACTTTTACAATAAGGAGGATCTTAGGCATTTCTAACTTTTAACCGGTTTATCTTCTAATCTTGTACAAAACTCAGACAATTTTGGACAAAAATTGCACAGGAATGTACTCGTAAAAATTGAATTCCGTCAGTCAATTTTGCAACCTTGGAATGGAATTATATTTCTTCGTTCGGGAAACGACGAAATATGTACAGCTGAGATGCTAGAATAATGCTGATTTTAATTTCAAAGCTTTTGGACTTTCATCATGCTTCAGTTGTGTCAAATACGATACAAAAACAATGTTATTAACTGTTCTAAGTTTAGTCGATCTTGTTCACAAGCCCTGAGAAAAGGCACGTTTTTTGACTGAAAGAGCGAGCGAAGCGGAACTGACACGTAAAGTAGGTATAGAGAGCACAATGTTGTTTTGCCTTCAATGTTTAAGGTAGGCCAGACAGCATCATTTGGGCAGCAATAGTTGCCTATTTGAGGATTTGCATCTCACGTCGTCTATAGTTCTTGCCTCGCAGTAAATTCAAACCCTATATTGATGACTCTCTTTTTACTTCTGCAGGTTTTTAATTTTAAAAAATATAGTATAATATTAAAATAATCTACATATTTAGGAGCATTTTGTGGGAGCAGTGCAGATCTTTGTGGATGACTACATATCGACGGTGAAAGTCGGCAATCACATAACTCGATTGGCGACGTCGCAGACTTCCTGTCATACTTTATTCTTTAAACGGAAAACTACTCAACGGTAATTCCTTAAAACTGCCGTGATTTTTCTTCTATGTGCGAGGAAAATTCTGCAAAAACTGCAAGGAATCATGTCCATTTGTTCTCCTTTAAAAAAATAACATAGTTGCGGGGATTTTCAGACACCGCAAACGAGTTATGTGATTGCCGACTTTCACCGTCGATGTCTACATGTCTCTTTTTTACGACGTTGCAAACCTCTTGTCACAACTTACTTTTTAAAGAGGATCTGATCATTATTTTTCTGTAAAATTTTGTTTGATTTTCCTAAAAATTTCGCACAAAAATGTCAAGAAGTATTACTTTTTAAAAATTAAGTAATCTGACAACGCAATCGAGGTTCGTATCCGGTAGTTTCGTCCTTGATATATTCTTTAAGATGCGGTTTATTTGCTTTTCTGCGAGACTTCGCGAGATTGGTGGACAGCCCTTATTCTCCGTGCACGTTTTGTAAGATTCCCATATATCCTACTTCTAGATTTTGTCATGAGTACTCAGTTTTCTGCCGAGCGATGCTGCTGGTTCGCGGTACTTTCTGCTCAATTTATATAGCATCGACAGTGATGCTCACCTCTTCTATGGTATGTATTTTTAGAGGCACTCTATTAAGTTAGTCATTGCAAGTAGATGGTTACAATTATGTAAACTTAAGTCATAAAATAAATTAATAAAAGGTCCCTGTCAAAGAAAGTTTGCACTTGGGTGAACTACGTCTCTTTGTTTGCTCTCTTACGCTGCAAGGAAGAACTTCGTATGAACATTCGAGAGTAGCCAAATTTCCTTCGATAAAATGTTCATTTTTTTAGGAAAGTTTTGAATATTTTCTCTTAAAATTTTCAGAATTTTTTGGTAGAATTGCGAGCAAAATTATTTGAAAAACTGGAAGAAAATATTCATGAGCTTACCAGGAAAAAGTTACATTCAAGGATGGATGCAAAAATTCATCTCAAAATGAGTCTGAGGCTATGAAATAAATGTAACCCGACAAAAAAGTCTTATTCAAAACCAAAATATTTGATACCTAAAATTCTTGCATTGAAATCTGGATCACCCTTAATGAATTGCTTCATCTTTTGTTGTTCAGTAATTAAGTGCTAATGGTATTCTTTTTGTGCTCATAGATAAGCAACCCAAAGCTGATTCCTTTCATTGTATCTCAAATAATTTTTGCCATGTTAGACGTCTTCATGTTCTGCTACTTTGGAGAGATGTTCATTCAAAATGTGAGTGCTTCCGACCAATATATAAGTATAGAGTATAAAGGGTTCAAACGTGTACTTTCATGTTTGTGCAAAATTCAAGTGCATGATTCTTGAAAAAAATATTCATTATTTTTACTCCTTTGAACGACTATTTAACATAATTTGAGCACTAATATTATGAAAAGTAGTATTGTTCTGGTGGTTTATCATGCACAGTTTAAATAGCCAGAAAATCTTATTAAGACACATCAGTGTCATGACCTTCACAACAAAGCCGTATAGTGGAAGTCTCTCCCTCAACTATTTTACTGGCACTATTCGAGAAAACGGAACAAGGACTAAAGTGCCGGAAAAATTCAAGATTGAGTTACTGATACCATTGCATAGAGTACACCACAAAATTTTTGGAGAAATAAACACTTGGGAGTGTGAAAGTAAGTTAACGATGATATGGAAGTAAGGTACAAGAAAAGGGTTTTCGGGGGAAATGTATTCAAAATAAACTAATACAACCGGGGCACAAAATAAAATTATACATCCCTTTCATCGGCACAAAAATTAACTAAGTCTCGAAATTTCCTCTTTGAGATACTAGAGAGTACTTTTCGTGAATAATTGAAAAAATATTTTTTCGACTAATTTGAGAAAAATCACTTCCTTGACAAATTGCCTTAAATAAGAGATATGGCCTCTTTCTCCGCGTAAATACCACATTTCAATAAATAAGTATTCTCAAACTCAATTGGCTAGAATTTGGATATGGTTTTGAGTCCGATGTGCGGAAACTCTTTTTTGCGTACTTATTTAGTAATAGCGAATAACACGAGATAAAACGTTAGGTTGCATCATTGTTCTATATAATGATTCGCGCACTCTCATTTTTATTTATCAGAGTCAAAAAGTAAGTTCTAAGCTGTATTCCGTAAAGTGGTACGATTTCCCTCAGAGGAGCAAACAACTGATTCGAATCATGCACTTGAGGGCCCAAAAGCCAGCTCGTCTCACACTTTTCAAAAGGTTCATTGTCGTCGGCATCCATCTGATGGTGCAGGTTAGTAGTGCATAATTACTGATAGATCATGTAAAACTTGGATAATTCATATTTTTGCATAAATTTTCAAGCCAAGATCACGGGCCCGCCAGATCCCATGATAACAAATATTTTCCTAAAATCAAGACTAAAATTGAGACAAATTCCTATACGAAAAACCAACGAGGCCTTGGCTGATGACAATAATGTTTGGGATTTCTACTTTCCAGTTTTAGATCAGTTCTCGAGAAATGAAATTTAATGTACGAGATTTTCTCAGTTCATCGGAATAACAATTAGAGAATAGCAATAAACAAGGGCTCTATTCTATTAAAAACAGAAACTGACTATAGAAAGTCAAGTCGATTTATGCACAATTCAAACCAATTGTTTTTTCCTAACTTTTCAGATACTGCGGGCATCTTATTCAGTGTGTGCACTCCTCATCGAAAAGAACGTAGTCGTAGAAAGCGCAACGGCCTAAGATCAGTTCTAGGTGTAACTAATGTCACGGAAACGACTGGGTTGCGATGAGTTCAAGTCGTGCACTTCAAAAGACACTTTTACTGAAACCAGTGAAAAAGATTGGACCGTCGTACTGAGTTGCAGTTGAGCGTATCAAATAAAATCCTTGTCAAGCCTCTTACATAGTAATGAGACATTTGGCTCGCTCGTTTCGCCCGCATTCTCCTGATTTCTAGAGCGAGGGATCTAGCAGTTCGGGATACTTAAAAAAATGACGAAATTTCGAAATATATGACTCAAAAGTGGCCATAATCACTATTAAAGTATCAACTTGTAAAAAAGTCATCGTATGCAAAATGAAGACGTTAGAGGTCATAATAATTGACAATAGGATGTGCCCAAAACCTCCATTCTCATCATAAGAAGTATTCAAATGTCAATTTTCGACGTCCGATAGTGCGCATGGGAAAGAATTTCTTCATACAGGAGGGAACATGGTATCAATTTTCTGCGAGGAAGAACTTATTGAAATGCATTGTGTTCTACAGTGTATCGATGGTAAAAACTATAAGGCCTGATCGTATTTCAATTTGCGCTGCGACGGATTTCCATTTGTTGTTTAATTTTTGAAGGTAGGCTGACTAAAAATACTGGTATGCTATAAAACTTTTAAACACAAATATTTAGGGATTTTTCGAAAATAAAAGAGAAGAACAAATTTTGAAACACCGCAATTGAGCTGAATGTTCTGGGTTTTTCACGATCAGTATGCACGTGTGTAAGAATTGTGGACAATTTATGTATATAATGTGGTAAAAACAAAGCATTTTTTTTAAAGGATCATTTCATTTTATTTTCGTCAAGTGGCTGAACATGTACAGGTGGGGACGGCGTTGCAATATTTTTGGCAGATTTAAGGTAAGCTTTGCGGTAAAAATTGAGGAACAGGAAAAAGAATGACGAACAATCGAGGAACATAAAAGTTGCCTCAGCTTTGGAGAGTTCACAGTTGAAGATAAGTAGTCCCAGTAGGTACGACATGACAATAATAAATTGAGCCTGAAATGACATTAAAACATTAGAATTTTAAAGGCAGTATATTTTTTAACGTATACTGTATATACATTTCACCTAAGCATCCGGAGGTATACGTTAGAAGTTTTTATAAAAACAACTTGGCTTGCTCTCAGTATCCTTTGACCAGTCGACCCTAAAATGATGTCCTACTAAACTCAGGTCCAAAAGTTTCGTATTTCTAGTCGCAATTTATAGGAAGATGACAAAAAAACCCTAATTATTTCATAATTTTGTACATTTATGTGCATAAATAGTGAAACTTGAAAACACTTGATTGCAGTGTTTCAAAACTCCCTTTTCTCTTGAGCTCATGAGTTAGCATATTTTGGCACTTGGCTCCTTTGATTTGGTGTAAAATTCCACTTTTCCATTTTACCAAAGGGAATCACGCCCACTTTTACATTGTTTCTGATGCAGCTCAAACGAGCACACCCCATCTCTCCCACACGTCTGCAGTTCCTTTTAGCATAAATCCGTCCAGGTGTTCGTTGCGAACACCATGTTCATCGGTCCTTTTCCATAGGTCGAAATGACAGATCAATCGATATATCGCAAAGCATGCCACGCCTATGGCCTGCTCGCATGATCAAACAAATCGAACAGAACAGTAGTTCATAATTGAGAAATGTGTGTCCATTTGGTGCGCCTTCATATTTTTGAATATGCATTCCGGATAGCCGCTGAGTTCGAATAGTTGCATGATCGCATTGCCGATGTTATTCTTAAGCGCAAAGTACCCGTTCCTGTATTGAGTATACAAATTATCTATATACGTACCAACTGAATTCTCGTCAAATGCTGTTTCCACCATAGATTTTTCTGAACTTGAGGTCCAAGTGCAGCGAGTAGATAGTAACCATACATAACAGCATGAATAAATGTATTTAATATCGTAACCAGAGGTCCGTATGAGCCTACAAGGGCAGTAAAAAATGGAAATTTAGGAATGAAAGCCTTTAAAATGGTCATATTGATGCCTCATGGTTGCTCTTCTGCGGAAAACTTGCGCATACTTACAACTAGAGCAAGAGAATTTTCAAAATGACTCTGAATGTTGTATATAACTTTAAGATCAAAAGACACACATTTGAACTCGAGAGTTTGCTTTAAAACTGCAACTGTCTACTTAGTTAGATTTTACGGTTTCTTTATTTATTCTTTTCTTTGCAAAAAAAACAAAAAAAACAAAAAAAAACAAAAAAAAAAACTGAACGCTACATTAAAGCACCTGCACCTTATCTAGCCTTCTCTCTTTGCAGCGCTCTATCCTTAAATAGTTGAACATCGATACACATCCGGGAATACAATGAAGTAACGTTTCTGTAGCTTCTCGGAAATGAATGTTAGTCATAAATCTGCCCTATCTTACCTCTCGAATACTTTATGTAAGCCCACACGACCAAAGCCATATTTGCATGGTGGTAAACATGAAGAAACGAAACTTGCGACTGTTTTTTTCGAAGGACAAAAAACACCTGCAACAAATTAATGAGAATTAGAGTTTGTGCTTAAGTTGCATTTGGCAAGTAAATTTCCTGCTGGATACATACCTTAAAACACAATTGCAAGAGATATCAATGCATGAGATTAGGGCAAAACAGTACATGAATTCTGAGACGTTGCAATTTTTTTTTCCTTGGGTAAAAAACCAACCGTTTTGAATTCGTACAATTGCGTAAGAGCTATTTTAAAATAATTTCTAAATAAAGCATGAAAAAGATAGTAAGATTATTTTTCTTTCGAAAAAATTAAGTAAGTTTAAAAATGTCAAAACACCATCGATAAAGTAGCGCTTCTCATACATAGAAGAAATCATCACGGCAGTTGGAATAAGCAGTCTGAATAGTCTTAATTTACTGGTTCTGTCTATTCGTTGTAACTTGGCTGTAAAACTACGACCTGGGAGTCTGATTCTGCTTGTTCCTTAAAATCCAAAGATCAACTTGTTTCCCTATTTTTCAAATTGTGTCTGGGTTTTAAGTTAAATTTACCTCAACATACAATAGGCTGATTTTACATTTTTTAACATTTTTACATTTAAAAAACAAAAACAAAAAAACTTTTAAAGTTTTATCACCTTGAAATATGGGATGACTAAGCGCTTTGTGTCTTTGTGTAAGTCGTGAAGTTATAAAGTATGAAACCTTTTCTTAGTTCTACTTACCGTATCGAAGAAATCTAAAAATTTGGAAAACATGAAGTGCCAGCCTACTTTGAGTATCTGAAAAAATTAAATGGATAAGTGACATAGTAATTCATACAGCTATTTTTGGCATCATTACAAAATAGTGGTTTTGGTGGCAATTTGTGGCTCAAGAGAGGGAGGGGAGAGGGAGGGAGGGAAGAAGGGAGGGAGAGAGAGAGAGTAAAAACTATTAGTGTACTGGATTTAGACGTTGCCGATTTTCTGACGTAATGTATTTTTTTTGGAAAACTTACAAAATTTCATCTTGTAAATTTTGATATATTTTTTTTTTTTTTTTTTTAGGCTTACAAAGAAAATTATGATGGTATTCTAGGTATTGTTTCTTTTCTATTATAAAATGGTAAGGACCGAAAGCAACAAACAAAATACATCTCTTTTCCTTTTATTTTTTTCCTTTCTTCTAGATACCCACCAGCTACACTAAAAGTATTATCAGGATGTTAGCGGAATCTTCAGTTTCTATTAAAATATCCGAAGAGCATTTCAAAAGAGTGGTCCATTTTCGAAGCTTTTTGTTTGAAAAATCACGCATGACGTTTGAGAGAATTAACTTCAAGTGTTGTTTTATTTTACCGTAAGTAGGAATATAACCAACCGTGGATGATAAGTAGCTTTCTTGAGGATTTAGTGGCACACAAGAATGAAACAACATTTCATAAAATACACAGATTGAGGAGAAGTGCTGAAACAAACCGATTGAGGCGGTTAGATAACTTTAAATTTTCAGAAATTTCCAATACCATTTTAGCTATTGATGAGAAGGGAAATCACAGCCCCTGCTAGGAGTAGGGGCTTATTGTTTCACCGGATGGAGACCTATATTGGTTCATAAAACACGATCTTTTGAAAAGGTAACATAAAAAATCTTCCGTTCCTTATTTATTCATGCATTTAATGTTGCTTCCGTAATAATACACTCGTACATCGTGCCATTCGTAGTCCGAAAAAGCAGCATTGTAGGGGAAAGAATTCAAAGTGCTTTACGAGGAATTAATTTATATTTTAAATATTGGCTTCAATTCTTGATCGGAATTTAGCCGCGACTGGTCTTTTAAAAGTGTTGAGAGTTTCTGCATTCAATGAAAATGTGTTCTTTAAGCTGCTCATTATTTGTCAGGGGGAAAAAGAAATGTTTAATGGCCGCTATCCCTCCGCCGCACAGTGGATCGAGTCAATCAGAGAGGCCGGACATGAAATTTTGGACTAAAATTGCAAATTTAGATGTTTATCTCGTCACATTTTACATTTCAAGGGGTGTTTCAAGCAGAAAATTTCACCAGAAAACCAATTAAGCCACTTTTAGAGCCTCAAAATTTTGTATGAATGGAGTTATGAGCGTTTAAAGTTTTCAAATTTTGTCCGACCTCTCCTATTGATTCGATCCACTGTGCGCCGCCTCCCGAAAAGGACCCGACCAAGAATTCTTTTTGGCCCGAGCTGTAAATATTCATTAAATATATAGTGCTTGTCGATATAAAGTTATACTGCTATTAATACTTGTCTGTACTTACCATACTAAACATGAATGTATTATAAAGAACTTGCGCTAAATTGTAAAAAATCAATACATATTTGAGTTCAAAAGCTCGCCTATGTTTCATATAATCCGGGCCAAGTTTGAGCACAAAGATTAGGTAGCAGACGACTATTAAAAGTGGTGACCAAAAGCTGCCCATTAAAAACCATGAGTCAACGGTCTGATCTGAAATCAAGGTTTCCTCTCGACAGTGAATTGGAAGATGCATGAAAAAAATTGTGAATATATAAAAATGAAGTTTTGAGGTAAAGTTCTTTAGTATGTGGCTGTCACCTTGCACACTGAGAGTTGTTGGGACATAATACATTTTTTCCCTTCAATTAATACAAAGATAATTTAAATTGATCAAAACTTGTTCCTTTGAGATGACAGATTGCACATGCAACCGAAAACTCAAATTCTGATGTTTCGCCCAAATTAAGGTAAGTAATTCTATATTGTTAATCCGGTCGGGATAATGTTCTCAAACATGGGATGCACTCAATACATGGGAATCGGTTTCTGTTAGACCGCAGTGTATGTCGAAAAACTCATGAGCCCTCAGCTCATCAGTTGAAAATATAAATCAAAGACGCCCACCCAGGAATAAAAGTCTCTTGGATCCAGACTCTTAAAAAATTTGACAAGAAAAATACTCTTGATTCAATCGAATATTGGCTTGAACAAAACTTAAATCCGCTTAAATTAGAGGCTGGGCTCTCGATTCAAGGGGAAGTTTGATTGAATCGAGAGCATTTTTTCTTGTTGAATTTTTTAAGAGTCTAGACTTTGGAGCCAAGAGTATTTTTTTCCAGTGCGTGAAAAGAGGAAGTCTTGTAAAATAATTATACTTGATGAATATTAACTGAATGTTATCTCCCTATTCTCAATGGAAAAATCACTCCTCATAAATATCAATGATCTTTTTGTATAGTACCCCATATTGCATGTGGCTGGTAATTTGATATTCAAAAAGACCAAGCTTGCCATTTCCTGAACCTTGGCAAAATCTCTAATTATTGAGACTTGAAGTATGAAAAAAAAAACTTACCTAAAACTACTTCGGTTGCCATTTTGCAAAATTCCCAAGGCCAATCTCGATTTTCTTGCAGTTGTTGCTAGTAAGTGGGATTTATTCCTGAAATCGAAATAAATCATTGTCGCTGTAATAGGTACACGGAGAAAAAAACCTCGTGCGTGGGACCCGAAGTTTAGGTCATATGGATCTCTGAAGTTTTCGGATTGAGCATCTGAACACTTTAGGTCTAGCTGTCGAGGTGTGGATCACACATCTGAAACGTCAGTTCTTACATCTGAAGTACTTCAGATGTGAGAACCGAAGTTTTTCGGATGTGAAAACCGAAGTACTTCCGATGTAAGAACTGAAATTTAAGATGTGTGATCTAAACCTCAGCAGCTGGACCTTAAGTGTTCGGATGCTCAATCCGAAAATTTCAGAGATCCATAATATGACCTGAACTTCGGGTCTCACACACGCAGTTTTTTTCTCCATGTACGTCACTTAATTATTCCATTTCCAGTCTAAGATATTTCTGCATACTGGGTCGATTTTCACAATATATTAATAAATGAACTAATAGAAATATTTGGATAAAACCTTTCAGTTTTCGAAAAATCATCGAGGTATTTTATTGCCGGGGGCAAGGCGCATGGTGGCCAGGTAGAGTGACCGCCACACGGTGGAACGAGTAAATCAGAGAGGTCGGTCATGAAATGTTTGACTAAAATTGCCGGTTTTGTTTTTTTTGTTTTTTTTTTTTTTTTGGTCACAAATTCAATCTCAGTGGGTTTTTATGAAAGAAAATTTGTTGAGGAAACCGATGGAACCACTTTTAGAACCTTAAAAGTTTGTATAGACGGAGTTATGAGCTTTTAAAGTTTCCACATTCATGAAGGTCAAGTTTTTCGAACACAGTTAGCACGAAGAGCATTTGAAAAAAATTGAAAAAAGTAAAATCAATATTTTCTTACCTGTCAAATTCTTGGATGTCTCCTACTCAGAATTTGGCGTGTATATGACTCAAAACGCAAAATTTCCGCATAATGGACCAACACACTTCATGTTGCTGAATACATGGATCTCATTTTGCAGTAAGGAACTACTATTGCTGGCTCATTCTAGAATCAATATAAATTCCATTAGTTTCATTATGCAGATAGGTGCCAGTTGGATGAGTCAGAAATAATAGTTCCCTATTGCAAAATGTTATCCGAATGAGACTCATTTGGTAACTAAATAATTTGGACAAAATTTTTCAATAAAGAGCCATTTTTTCGGGCTTATTTCGGAGACCAAATATTTGCCATTAGGTCTCGTGCAAAGGTCGCCAAAAAATGAGACAGAAACAGCCATTCTTTATTGCAAAATGTACTTCCGATATAAGCTCCGCAGTCAATTCTAAATTTTCACAGCTTAAAAAATATTGATACGGTTTGTAATAAAGATCCTGAAGACCCCTTAAGTATAACAATATTAGACAAAATTGCAATTACATTGAGAATATTCAAGTAACATTTAAAAATGTAGTCAAAACTTTAGAGACATCACCTATATCAACTGGAAGAAATTTGGTAACTGAAAGAGTGGGTCATGAATCGTACATTCATTGCTTTTTTTTCTAAGTAGACAGCAAGTAAGTCAAAAGTAGGTTAGAGACCGTTAAATTATGGATCGAACTTAATTAAAAATTCATTTCGATGAGACTAATTTTTTTTTGTCGAGCGGATGGTTTTCGTCCAACGACTTGAGACATCCTCAAAGGAGTGATTGATCAGATGCTCACCGACAACAGGTGTTCGTTCCTGTGACCCCTTCCTCTCCGCTACACCATCTGCCTCTTCAAACAATGAATGAAATGACGAGAAAAAAAAGACGAAAAAAAAAGACGAAAAAAAAAAAGACGAAAAAAAAGGTCGACATCGTGATTTACATTTTCGGCATACTCTCATATCCTCGGACTTTTCCACATGCTTTTATTTTTTCTGGAGTTGGTTTTCTCGAGGATAGTGATTTCAAAACTCATTAAAGAAAAAAAAAAAAAACTAGCTGACCGTCAAAGCTATTTTATAAAGTTTCTTGTGCGTAATCGATCCAACTGCAGCAGAAAGTATTTTAAAATACAATAGGTAGTCTCCTTTAGTCCTAAAGAAATGTGCGCCTTCTAATTCTGTAAAATTTCTCCCGGCAGAACACGTGATTTCGAAAAAATAAACTTGAGTTGGACGTTTTCATTGAATTATACAGAAGCTTTCCTTTGCAATTGAATCTAGCTAAAAACATTTCAACTGAAAATATGCATAATTGTGTTCAATATTACTTATTCTATAGAAGATAATTTGCGAGAGTTTAAAAGTTCATACGATGCTCATTCTTTCGCTCATTATGGCGATTTGATAGTTTTCAGAAATATTTCGAAAGTTTCTTCGTAGGCTTGAACCAGTGTACCTCACATCCTTTTCAATAAGGTCCACGTACAAATTTTTAGGGGAATATCAGCGCTCCAATCAGAACTGTTAAAAAATGACAATGCAAGTGGATGGAGGAAGAAAAACTAAATTACGTGGAGTATTCGTGGATCTTAACTTTGACTGCATCAATCTATGTAGGAAGTTTGTTGGACTACTCCCAGACGCTCGCGGCAATTCTGATAACACCTCGCCATTAGAAGCTGAGCCTAAGTATTACAGTTCAATTACATACATAATACTTAATGTCTTGTATTAACTGTGAAACTACGAAAAATAGTATTTCGATTGAGGTGTATCATTTCTGTCTCTAGTTTATTTTTTATTGTTTTTTTTTTTAAAAAATATAATACTGAACATTTTCGCCCACAATTTTTAGACAGTATCTTTGAAAGAGCATGGACATTTGAAATCATTTTTTTTCAATAACGGTGGCCAGATATTTTTAAGAAAAATTAAATGTATTAGGAAATTTGCAACGACGCAAACCGAGATAAGTGGTTTAATAGTTTCACCATCGATTTCTTTTCAAAAAAAAAAAAAAAATCGGCAAGTCAAGGAACCCAAATTTCATATTGGGAACGTGCTGAATGACCAACAATGGATGCTCCTTCATTTAAAGGTGTAGGCAAAATAGGAATTCAGGTTAAATGACGTGTATACACGGGGCCATATAAGAGAACACGGATCTTACTGCACGAGGGTGCATTATTCAGGAGACCAATTTTTCTGTGACAGGACAATTTATGGAATACTTAAACTATTTAGCATCATAAGAATAAGTTACGAGCGGTTATTAGTTCATTTTAATGTCAATGGAGGACGTGAAGTTGAATTTCAGTTCGTCAATTTTGCGTTCCGAAACTATATTATCGAATGAAACCAACAATATTCACAAAATGACGAAAAATTTTCACGGACTAACAAGAAAATCTGGAAAAGAAATTTTCGCTCAGTCTTAATCCCTGAAAATTTGAGAAGTCTAGACCATGGATGTGCCTATATCTCTTAATGTCGAAGGATAAATAGACTCGATGGATGACTGTAGGTTTGTGACGAAACATGGGCCAAAAAACTAGCTGAAAAAAGTGTCTTTGTGGTTGGTTCCCTGTGGATGAAAAAAACACTTCCTTAAAGTGAAAGGAGCAGAAACCTTTGTTCGGTGAATAAAACAATGATAATAGGATCCGAAAAGCAGAAGCTATTGGATATCCACGCTATAATTAGACCCTTTATAGTCTACAAGCTTTATTTCCTACCCGTGTAGACTTCCTACATTGTGACAACCAAATCGCCGAGAGCGGCATTTGCCAAAATAGACGAGAAAATTGTGACCGCCTATTGTTTTCGCCACCAAAGGTCATAACGGGGAAGAACTTCATGGATGACGTATTTGCATACCAAAATTAACGCAGCTATATGTAGAATATTACAATTTTTATTATCAATGCGGATATCATTGAGAATCAGCTGATCAGTGACGTTTCATTTCCTACTCTTCTAAGTACTCTAATTCATGAACACTCATCAAATACTTCCCACTTTCTTGGTTTCAATGCCGTAACTTTTCGAAGGTTATTTTGCCAAAAAAAAAAAAAATGCAAGAATGCGGCACTTGCCAAAATCCGTGAGAGAATTTTGATCGCCTATTGTTTGCGTCATCAAAGGTCATGACAAGGAGGATTTTCATGAATATCTTATTTGCATACCGAAAAAGACGTAGATCCAAAATATCAAATTTTTTATTTTCAGTGAGGGTCATTCAGAATCAGATGATCAGTGACTTTCTTCTCCTAATTCCTACTTCCTACTTTCTTCTCTAGTCTCTACTTTTGATTGATGAATACTCAGCATCTGTAATATCAAATACTTTGTGCTTTCTTAGTTTCAACAGCGAAGGTGTTCCGAAGTAATATTCCCTAAATGTGCATAGCGTGCGTCGCCTAGAAAAATCGAAAACTTCGTGTTATAAATCGGGCGACTAAGGTTTTGAGTACAATATTCAACAAATAGTGATTTTCCCCGCAAGAGAGTATTCTGGAAAAAAAACGGTAACATGTGTGCAGACCATGTTGAACAACTGAAATATTGAGCACAATCTTTCATAATGAGCAGTTTAGTCTTATTTTAGTTTGGTTACTACTTTGACTCTGATCATCGAACTAAACGGACGGATTAAAGTATTCTAGCTGAAAAGCAGCTCAGACTATCAGAGATTTTAAAGTGCAGCTTTCAGAGGTGATATCTCATTGTAATGAAAAACACCACAGTCAAAAATTAGATTGGAAGAAAACGGAAGGTCAACAACCAAGATGGGATTCGAAAACGACGCTTGGTACAAAATAGCCGACGAACTTTTCTCAAAAGCCGACATCAAGATCAACGGTCCTCGTCCATGGGACATCCGCGTGAGGAACCGCGACTTCTTCAAGCGTATCCTGAACGAGGGTTCTGTAGGCCTCGGGGAGAGCTACATGGACGGCTGGTGGGAATGCGACAATCTCGACGAATTATTCTACAGAATCGTCAAGCACCGCGTCCACAAAGTTGCTCCCGGTCGATGGTCGGATGTCTTCCGCGTGTTGGCGGCGCGGCTGTTCAACCTGCAGTCCAAGATCCGCGCCCGGAAGGTATGCGACGTGCATTACAACATCGGCAACGATCTGTTCGCCCAAATGCTCGACCCGCACATGCAGTACTCCTGTGGCTACTGGGATGGCGCCACCACGCTCGAGGAAGCACAGAAGAATAAACTTCGAATGATCTGCGAGAAGCTTCGACTTGAGCCAGGTATCAAAAGAAATTAAATTCCCATTTTTTGTTAGTGTCACATCTACAGATTTACCTAAAGCACCTGCAAAGGGAGAGTGCAGACTTGTCAAAATACGAAAAATATGGGCTCAAAGCAACCAACCCTCTAACACAAAAAATTTCACTGCCAACTTTTAGATTTAAGTGTCAATACAAGATCAAATCAAGCCAAGCGTTCCTCGGCAAAAACTTAGTCAAATACATGTCTTACAAACGACAGGTCGAATACTATTGTAATAAATGGATCTCTCCGGATAATTTGAATACTAACACTGGACAAAAAAACCCATCGGATCTAGAGTCCATACTCTTGAAAACGTTGACAAGAAAAAAATACTCTTGATTCAATCGGATTTTTGCTTAAATCAAGAACCAAGCCTCTTAATTTGAGCGGATTTTCTTTTGATTTAAGCTTAAATCAGATTGAATCAAGAGTATTTTTTTTCTTGCCAATGTTTTCAAGAGACTGGACTCTAGATCCAATCTGTTTTTTTTTTCCAGTGCTTGACTTCCCTTTTAAAAAACCCTTGCCTTCGCTACAATGGAAAAAAGAGACTACTCTAAGTCAAATGACACTATAGTCTGTGGATTACATTTCATTTAGCCACGGCTCGTGGCGCCACGCAACAAAAATTGTTGCGTTTAGCCACAAGTTATAGGTGCTGTGTGGCTAAATGAAACATTCAAAATGAGTGTGGCTAAATGCAACAAATTTTGTTGCGTGGCGCCACGCAACAAAAATTGTTGCATTTAGCCACAGATTAGTGAGATAGATTTGAGTTGACTCATGAAT
>NW_017548293.1:278596-315918 GCF_001854935.1 Bemisia tabaci | reverse complement strand
TCACACATAACTTCTGTGGCTAAATGCAACATTTTTTGTTGCGTGGCGCCACGCAACAAAATTTGTTGCATTTAGCCACACTCATTTTGAATGTTTCATTTAGCCACACAGCACCTATAACTTGTGGCTAAACGCAACAATTTTTGTTGCGTGGCGCCACGAGCCGTGGCTAAATGAACAGATACCTAGTCTGTGTTCCAGCACCATCGGTGAAGGCATTTTAAACCTACTCCATAGTCCGTACTAGGACAAAGCCTGTGGAACACACTCAAAATATTTCTTGTCAAATTTTCTCAGAATATTCCCTATGAAATTCTCCCTCAAGATATTCTGGAAGTAAAACTTGTAGGAAAGTCCTTTCGAAGTACTCTGAGAACATTACTTGTAAAATTATAAAATTTGCGGTATGCTTTCAGGGATGCGACTCCTGGACATCGGCTGCGGGTGGGGCGGTTTGGCTGAGTACGCCGCCCGGCATTATGACGTCACCGTTGTCGGGATGTCCAACTCGAGCGGACAAGTGGAGCTCGCCAGAGGGCGCTGCAAGGGACTCAACGTCGAGATCCTACTCTCCGACTACCGCGACTTAGATCCGGACCAGCGCTTCGATCGGGTCGTCTCCGTCGGAATGTTCGAGCACGTCGGACCCACGAACTACGATCTCTTCTTCTCCATCGTGGACCGCTGTCTGGCCCCCGACGGGATCTTCCTCCTACACACCATCGGGTCGAACACGACGGTGGCGAAACTCGATGACTGGACCGAGAAGTACATTTTCCCGAACGGGCGTTTGCCGTCCATACAGCAGATCGGCGGTGCCAGTGAGAAATACTTGGTTATGGAAGATTGGCACAATTTCGGGGCAGACTATGACGTCACTTTGATAGCGTGGCACGCTAGGTTTTTGGCTGCTTGGCCGAAATTAGCGCATGCGTACGATGAGCGTTTTAAGCGTATGTTTGAGTATTATCTGAAGTCGTGTGCTGGTTCATTCCGCGCGCGGGATATTCAAGTGTGGCAGGTGGTTTTCACTCGAGGTATCGAAGGCGGACTCCGAGTCCCCCGAGGATCCTCTTGATTGTGTACAGTGGCAATTTTGCAAGTTGGCAACACTGTTTTCTTCGATTTAAAGTCATTAAAAATATCGATTTGAGTGAGGCAAGCTGCCTTAGTAAGAATCGATGGTTTCAGATTTAAATGGAGGGAAAACAGTGTTGCCAACTTTAAAGAATCGCCACCGAATGCGTAAAATGTCGTCGTGCCACCTTCCCAAGTAGCAGTGATTGCGATGAATAGCGATTTTATCGGTTGGTCATCGCGATTATATCGGTGGCGATACATTGAGATAGTTATTAGTTAGCTAGTTATTATAATTTTAAGACATTCAGCGACTCAGGCTATTAACGTCTTTACGATACTATCGCATTGAAAATTGCGATATATATATATATATACACGGCGATTAAATCGCTACACATACCAATTTTTGGTTCGATAAAATCGGGAGTAAATTGCCGTTTATCGCGATATTTATTTCGAGAATATCGCGATAAATTGGCGCGCTGGAAAAAAAAAACACATCAGATCTAGAGTCCAGACTCTTAAAAACATCGACATTTAAAAATACTCTTGATTCAATCAGATTTAAGCTTAATCAAGAACCAAGCCTCTTAATTTGAGCGGATTTCCTTGAGCTTAAATCTGATTGAATCAAGAGTCCATTTTCTTGTCAATGTTTTCAAGAAACTGGACTCTAGATCCAATGTGTTTTTTTTCCAGTGCGGGCAATAAAAGTGCGATTTTATCGCAATACGATCGAGGATAATCGCTCAGATGTTGTTGATTCTGAAGATTTGATCGCCGATAAAATCGCAATATATAGCGATTCTTCCGTTGAGAAATGCTAATTGGGTTCAGTAAAGACCCCGTGACTCCATAAGAAATTATAGAGGAAGTTGCGGCTTTTGCTCTTGGCAATGCAATTCGTAGTTTCCCTCGGGAGAGAACGTAACTATACATTGAAATAATGCCAAGTTGCCCCTCGCAAATTGCACTTACACCAAATAATTCTTCAACAATTCTGACTGAAAATTTCACTGATTTTTCTTCTGATCGGATGTGAAAATGCGAAAGATTTTGGGCCAAAATTGCGGACATACATTTTTGTGAAAAATTGAATTGTTTGGGTTAACTTTGCAACTTCGGAATGGAGTTACGTTGCTTCGTCCAGGAAACGACGAGCTTACAGTCCCCATTAACTGTTCACGCTAGTTTAATTAAACTGTTTAAATTAAATAATAAATTAATTAAAATAAAACTGTTTACGATACTTTAATTTCGAAAATTAACAGAAAATAACTGCATATCTTAATAAATTGAAGGAGTGATTCTTCTGGAAAAGTCAATATAGCACTTTAGGCTCCTCTGTCATCTTGGATTTTAGAATTTTGAAATTTTGACTGGGAATTCGAGTTTCCCATTAAAAAATAGCCGAGTTTTACAAAAATCGATCGAACAGGATCCTCGATAGCATTTACCTACCAAACCTACAAAGCGACAAAAATTCCCGGAGAACTTCGAAAAAACGATGCAATGAGTTTCCTTGTATAAAAATAATACATAGATGCAAATTCGGAACGTTGGAGCAAATTCTGTCTTAGCAGTGAATGAACATGCCCGAATTTTATCATTCTGATTGGTCTCGAAGCTCCGGAACCGAGCGCAACGGCGCGGCGCAGGTCGGATTAAGTTAGGTCACGAAACTAAACTAACTCTCCGGCAAAGCTGGAAGTATCACTCGAATTGAAGGCGCCCCAATCCCGAGCGACAAAAATTCCCGGAGAACTTCGAGAAAAACAATGCAATGAGTTTCCTTGTAAGAATTAATACATAATGCGCAATTTCGGAATGTTGGAGCAAATTCTGTAGTAGCAGTAAATGAACATGCCCGAATTTCATCATTCTGATTCGTCTCGAAGCTCCGGAACCGAGCGCAACGTAGCAGGTCGGGTTAAGTTAGGTCACGCAACTAAACTAACTTTCCGGCAAAGCTGGAAGTATCACTCGAATTGAAGGCGCCCCAATCCTGATCAACAAAAATTCCCGGAGAACTTCGAGAAAAAAAATGCAATGAGTTTCCATGTAAAAAAATTCGGAGCACCTGGCCCCTCTCAGAATCGATACATTTCCATAACTTTGAATGGAGAAAAGACAATGTTGCCAATTTGCTGGAGCCGCCAATGGTCATCGCAATGCCATATGTTGGAAAAATATCGATTTTACTAAAATTCTTATAGTCTTTATAGAAATAAGTAATTATCCAGTTGTTACTTTTATATACCCTTATGTACAGACATTAAGATAATTGTATACATTTCCTCCTGGAAGGGTTACAATAAAAAATAAAATTAAAAAAAAAAAAAAAAACCTAAATTTCTGACTTGAAATAAGCCTAATAATATTAAACTGTTGTATCAGTCTGCATAGGCATGTGAACATATTCTCACACAAGCAACTTGTAATTTTTACTTTTTTAAAATAGAAATTGCCCTTGATCCAGGGCAAAACTACTTATTTGCCGAATTTAAATTCCAAATTTTCCTTCCTCTTAAAATGTTGATAAGTCTTCGAATATTCACCTCCAACAATAATTATTGAAGGGCTTAGAGGACAAGGCGCATTAGGGTAGTTTTTGGGAAAAAAATGGGATATTCATGAACTGAACAGAAACGAATTTGAAAGGATATTCGGCGAAAAATTCCCAACTAAAATCCAACTTTAAAGCATCAAAAATTGAGTTTAAACTTTCTTCCCACAATAATGCTCCATGTAATTTTGAAACTTTAAACACGTGTTTCTTGAAATCGCGAAAACTGCACTTACGCGCCTTTCCCTCCAAGCCCCTCAATGGACCACTAGACAAGGTACGAATTTCAGCATCCTGATACATGTTTCTTCACCAAAATTTCACGTAAACACAATGCGCACAACGAAAATTACCAAAATCAACTCCTTCTGAAGATATTTAATGATTCTTGGTTCGTGAATTGAAACCACCCGCTCATGAAAACTCAATGCTCTATGTGATTCGCATCGCGCGCTAAACGTTTTCATGGCAGTCTCTGCGATATAAAAATCTGGTAACCTCAATCTTGACGCTTTGGCTCAGCTATAGAAAATTACATATAGTTTGAAAAACACATGGTGGGAAATGAACATTGCTCGACTGAGAAGCTTACTGAAACCGTTGCAGTGCGCGATTTGACTCACGTAGAGCTTTGAGTTTCTTGTGAGAAGGCAGTTCAAATTTCTCGTAACCATTGTGAAATAAAAATGTTAATATCTCCGTTAGGAGTTGGTTTCAGCAACTGTCGTTGCGCGAATTATGCCCTACGTGAAATTCTGGTTAAGAAACATGTATCAGAATGCTTAAATTCGTACCTTGTCAAGTGGTCCATTGTGTGGATAGGAAAACAAGCGGCTTTGACGATTCCTACGTTTACAGGCTCTTAACTTCAGGCAATCAAAAGTAAAAAAAATTATAAACTGCTCGTATGCTCCCCTCGTAAGGCGTGATGACACCTTACAAATCGCCAATTCACTGCGAGTAGTTTACCGGACAAAAGGGCACTACCCTCTCCAAACGTCTGACTGAAATTGAGGTAATGCGCATACATTTTTGAAGTACTTGGATTTTTAGGCTTTTAAAAGTGGCTTCAGCAATAGATTGCAATGGGAATAATATGTTTTTCTTCCAAATCCCTTCATCAGGTTAGTTCTTGGAAAATTTCGCACTTAAATGTCAAAAATCACTTGCCCCAAAGAGGAAAAGCTCGAAAAAAGACCACTTATCAAAGTAGGTTAAAGGAAACAGAGCGTATCATGCTTAAATATTTAATTTTTTTCAAATTATAAGGGCCAGCTGGGTTTCAATAGATTTAAATGATGCATTAATCGGAAAATTGACAACTTCGCGATCAAAATCCGCGATGCTTCACTTCATTGGAACAACAGGCAACGCTGGAATGAAGTTGCTGTGCAACAGGTACAATCAAAACTCCAGTTAGTGTCATATACGGCGGATACTAATAAATGAACTTCATAACTAGGCGTGAATGCAACTATTCGGGCTCAATGGATGACCGTGTTGCCTACGCACTCAAGTGAAGGCGTTTTGACTTCAGGCACGAACTGCCTCAACACTGACGCTCACTGGAGCGAATTAATGAGAGGAATCATACAAAATAGGAAAACTTAAAAAGCTCATATCGATGTTTGTACTAAGCGAAGAGCTTTTAGAAGTGCTTTCATTGATTTTCTGGTCAAATTTCCTTCAAAAAGCACTTCATACACTTTATGGTGTGAGAAAATTAACATCCCATGCAGCAAAATTTGAAAGATGATTGCCAATATAATGCTCATTTATTTACAGATTTCCATCGATTGGTAATTTATTGCCAATAATTGACCAATCCGGGAATCAAAAGTCGACCAATTATTTGGCAATCAAATTGCCAATCAAATTGCAATGAAATCTGAATATGTTGGCAATAAAACAGCAATAAGCCATCAATATCTCAACTTTTTTTTGTCCCCAGTATCAGGTTGACAATAGTTTCTCCCAGGGAAACTTGCAAAGAGTAGGTACTGAGAATTGAGGATTAACAGGTCGAAAAAGGAAAAGGAAAGGAAGTTAGGTATCTTAACTCGCCCCAAAGATACGCGTAACAGTATATTTAGAAGAATCGTTTTCGTTTGCCGTTAGAGTCGAAAATTTCATGTCCAACCTATTTGAAATTTTTGTTTCATTGTACGGCGAGCTTTATTGATAAGATCTAAATTGACTGAGTGCCCTTGATTCTTCGTTTATAATTCGAGGACATTTCTTAGGCACGAAAAATTGGTCTACAAAACATGCTCAGCACATCGCGATATCAAAACTGAAGCACTAAAGATACTCAGATCCTACGCTTGAGTGCAAATATTGCACTCAAGTGTGCTTAGGAGTGCTTAGGAGATATCTTTGTAGCATAAACGAAGAATTGAAAGTGCTCCATTATTTTGGATCCTCGCGGTGAAGCTCACCTTTGGGTGAAGTGAAGAGAGCCCGATGAGTCAAAACTCTTTCACTTTCGTGCGTATGCAATAAGGACATCCATGGAGCTCGAATAGTTGCATACATGCGTTATAATGAAATTCGTTTAGTATCCACCGCGCCAAATAACTGAAGCTTTGGTTGCTTTCCTTACAAATTAACTTAATTATAGCGTTACCGATGAAGTATATAATCACTGATTTTCATTGCGACATTGTCAATTTTCCAAGAAATGCATCATTTAAAGGTATAAAAACGTTTTCGGCCCTTGAAATCGCAAAAGATTAGGCATTTTAGCATGATAAATAGAGTTTCCCTTTACCAACTTAAATGAGCAAATCTTTTGTTTGAAATTTTTGCTTTGAGCAAATTAATTTTGACGTTTTAGTGTACAAAACTTCTTACCTTTTAGTCAATATTAGAGGCGTAGGTTATTTTTGTTGGCTTAGGTAATTTACTTAGAGACTCAATCAACAGATTATAAGACTCTTACAAAGGCATATCGATGATGAAACTACAAAACCACAGTTGTCCTTTTGCAACATTGCAGATTTTCTACAACATTAGACATTTTTGAAAGACAGCTCCCTGTTTATAGCTATTGGACATATTTTCCTTTGCTTTTTCAAGAATACCTATTCTATAAAATTTCGTACAAAAATCACTGAAGTAATATTTTTAAATGATGAGGAATCCATAATTTTTAAACACTGAACGAAGTATGTATTTATGTGGCTTCCTGTCAATATTTGGCAGTTTTGTGGATTAATTTTCTTGAAGAAGGTTAGGCTGGCTTCAGGACAAAGAATAACAAGGAGAACTGTTTAACGAGAATTTATTTCTTCGTTGAAAAAAGGAACAATATTTTTTAACTCAAACAAAACAGTTTTAAAATAACATGAAAAACAAGAAACGTAAAACATATTTTCAGATTGAACGTGAATTCAAGGTGGCCATTCTTAAGACATGTATGTTTTTAACAATAAAAAAGACAGTTTACAAGAGTAAAATAATCAGATGTTTGTAATTAAAGACTCCATTTAAAAATATATATTCTACAATGATAGTAGTAATGCACGCCACTGGGAACCATCAAACTGTTTGACAGGTCTTATTGTTCTGTCTGACAGGTCATTATTGTTCGGTTTCTTTTGAGTAATAATGATAATAATAATAGTTAAAATAATAGATTGACAGATGAATTGATGGCATATCATGGCATTATAGGAGTCAATGGCCTGGACAATTTTTCCTGAAATAGCTGCAAGGAATCGATTTTCAATTTTTTCAAGTGTTCCCAAGAAACTAATCAAACAAGAATGAAATTCGGATGATAGTTGACGCCCGTCAAAAGGCTGGTGAAGTGATCAAAGAAGTTCCAGGAAAATTAGCTTCAATTGAACCCATCAAAGTCAAATTAACCAAATCAGCACGTCCGGAGCTTCCGTGGATTGTGAAAGGTAGGACAGAAGATTTAGTCCTACACTACAAAAAGCTTATGAAAATCCAACATGATGACGACGTAGGGCATATGACAAGCCTCTGCGTAGGCTTGGCCATGGTGGGATGCATTGATGTTGAGTTTTATACGGATGTGAGGGCGAGAATTTTGCAGGAAATTGTCGATATTGTCGATCTATCTATTGAAGAATTCGTCCAAAACACCGGTTTGGATGTAGATTTAAAAGATCCTTCAGAATACGACAGTATATCTCCGTATTACTGCATGTATAATACTGCAATACTCCTAACTCTTATCGGAAAAAGGTTGAACGACCAAAATTATAGAGCCTTTGTTTTTTTGTTTTTTTTTTTACTAAATCAAATCAAAGAAGAAGTTGCAAAAGAGATGCAGAATATAGGAAGCGAAACCCAGGAAGTAACGCCTGCAAGTAATCAGCCACCTGCAGTTGTAGTGATGGCCGCACCTACAACTCTTCCCGTTCCAGGACGAGGGGGAACCAAGTGGTCCAAAGAAATAAACGAGCACATGGTGCACTGTTACTTCGAAATCACTCGGAACGAAACTACTGACCTACCCTCTGTTGTTTAGAGTAAAAATAATAAAAAGTATAATTTGTTGTAAATTTGCAACCGTGTGAAAAGAAGGTTAAACTCCATGGAATTGTGCTCTGGCTGAAAAATACCTACACGAGAGAAATAAAACAACGTTCAACTAATAAAGAGAAATAAGGATAGATGTATGAAATGAAACCCGTTTATCAGTAAGGAAAGGTATTTTTCAGCTGGAGACTCAAAACCGGGAGCTTCACCTTCTCAACGAGTGGATTGAGACTGGCGTCCGAGTGGCGTCCGGACATGATAGTTTAGTTAGTTGGTAGTCGCTTGCGAAAGAGCGAGATGTCCCTTTTTGGTAATAAAATCTAATTCATTTCTCCCAATCTTGGTTAATATTATTTTCGCTAAAAACGACACCCTATAGTGGATATTTGCATAGAATGGTGCTTGAAAGGTTCCCTGAACTGAGGAACAAGTCGATTCAGAACATGTTGGGCTATTTTGACTTATTCCTAGGTAGACTCCCCCCCCCTCTCCCTCCGTCTCCTTGGCCAGGGCCTCCAGAGACAAAGGAATAGATATATTTCGTCGGGTGCCAACATACGCCATGCAACAGTCCGCCTGGACGCGGGGATGTGGACAGAACTCGAATTCCTCAGATATGTAGGCCATTACGCCGATAACATGTTGGCGGCCAACAACATCCCGCCAGACAACATTGTGGAGGAAGAGGTACACTTTTCTTTCAAAAGTTGCCATAATTTTTTACGATGACGACATTTTAAAAATACTTTCGAGAGATTTATAAGTAGATGTAATTGGCACGTTTATTTAACAAGGGAGGAATAATTGTAGATGCCAGTACATGTTTCATGATGAGATGATTCATTTGATAATTTTCTAATTGGTAACGTCTAATTTGCCTAATTTCTTAAATCCCCCCCTCCCCCCTCACACTTTCACTCATTTGTGTTTAGAAAAAATTTCATCGACGAAGTCACCGGATATGCAACCGCAATAAGAATTTCTTTTTTATGTTATTCAGAGAAGTTTATTTTTAATTTTACCTTATTTACCAAACTCACTTAAATGAATGGGATAAAATATTGATGATTCGTTCAGCTTGCTTAAATTTGAAAATGTAATCATGTAGTTGCTTGATTTTACTTGTTTGTTTGTTTGTTTGTTTGTTTGTTTGTTGTGTAGTTGGTATTTGTTGGTGTAGTTTTGTAATGTAGTTAAGTTTCAAATCCCTCTGATGATGGCGTAAGCCGAAAGGCCTAAGGGTAATAAAAAGAATAAAATGGCAACATAATGGTTTGTAATTTATTACTTCATACCTTAATTTATATTTTATTATTTGTTGCTTTTCCAAACATGTATAAGTATGGTAGAAGAGTTAGAAATACGTCTTGGTTTGGGACACAATCAACTGGAACAAGATGTAAACGAGAGAAATCGCCGTGACCGTTGGAAGTGCATGTTTAAAAATCACTCAGACGACTCCCGCATGAAACTGACTCGATGAACTGACGCTACGATGAGCCTTAAGACGCCCCATGAAATCCAGAACGCCTCCAGAATGTACCCTACAACCCGCTCCTCGCGATCATACCATTGCTCTCGCCGTCGCCACCCCGCCATGACCAGACCCCGGAGCAGCCCGCCAGCAACTCCTCCGCCGTAACCGCTGCTACTGCCACAAGTAGGACATGCCCGCTGCCGTACACGCCCGAGCAGCTCGGCCGGGTCGTCGATGCGCTCAGCCCGAGCCTTCGCCACGACCCCACTGCCACGCTCGGGCTAGGGGACCAGTTGGTCCTCGCATTGGCGGCGCGCTACATAGAAACTCACCAGGGCGACGAGGCCTTTAACGGCGCACGTCATACCCTCCGCCACGCCGCGAGGCTGCTCATAGCCGTGGGCGAGCTGCGCACCCGCCTCGGTGGTCCCTCCCGCGTCCCCAGTCTCCTCGAAATCCTGGATCCTGCCTTCTTCCAACTCATCGTGGAGGCGGCTATGCAGATGTCGCGCTTTGTCCCTACCACCGGGGAGTTCGGGGTCATCGGCATGGCAAGCTGATAAAGACAATGCTCGATCTAGCCCAGAAGATCCGACTGGTGGGCGTCATAACGTTGCGCCACCAGTTGCTCCCGGAAGAGATGGCCCGTATCCGCAGGGACGTCTCGGACTTCCGGGAGGTGATGTCCCTCAACTGGGAGGCGGCAATATCCAACAGAGCTCGCCTCTGCGAGGCGCGCCGCTGGCACAACCGTGCTCTGGAGGGTCTTCCGGACCAGGGAGACGTGGACGCGGTAACAGCTCGAGCGCTGGAGCAGGTGGAGGAGGCTTGTCGACGGCTAGCCGTAGGCTAACGGGTTGACAAATATCAGAAATTGTCAAAAACTAAGCGAACAATCGCATAGTCCTTGCATTGGCCAGCCAATACATCGATTCGCACCAGGGCGACGAGGCCCTGAACGGTGCTCGCCGAACGCTGCGCGACGTGGCGAGGCTACTCCAAGCCGAGGCCGGCCTGCGCACCCGCAAGATAATTTTAAGGATTTTTAATTTCCTGTGGACATAAAATTGGTTACAATAATGATCATGTTGCCTTGATTTACATTGATGACATGATCACAGGTGATGATGATTGTTGCCTTGATCACTTAATGTGCAACCACCTATTAAGAGTTATATTTTACATTTTTGGATGATTGTTTCAGCATCCGAGAGGAAACCCATCAGCTGTTCAAAAATTATTCGGACATTTATGTAACTCAGATTCATCGAAACAACCTCTACGCACCGGTACCTTTTGGATTCCATCACGTAGTTTTCTTCAATGCTCAAAATTTAAGGTTGTTACCCCTCCGCCGAGAAGTAAAGGCAATTATGCCCCGAGTAGAATACATAAAGCTGGAACCAAGATTGAAACAAATGAATGTTGGAGAAATCTTGATTTATAGAAATCAGTTTTTCCTATGCGCAGATAAAAGCATTCAATCAAGATACAATGTGAAAATAGCACTGAAGGTAAGATAGTAAGATAATTAGGAAAGGCACCTCTTGTCATCTTGTATTCCATCCTCCAGGCAGTGTTTACTAAAATTTTATATTTTTCTTTATGAAATGAATATCGTTTAGGTGTTAGGTGATTTAGCCTATTACGGCTAGCAACCCAATAAATAGTGTAAATTCAGCAATTATCATTTTATTATTATGCATTTTTACAGCTACGCTCGTCATCATTCATGTAATTATTCAATTTCGTTCTCTTCATCAATTGGGTCATTGTTCAATTCGGTAAACACAGCTTTTAAAAATTAAAAATTAAACTAAGTATTTCATTTATCCTTACATAGTTACTTTGTATCAAATTGCTTTCCATGTTAAATATTGCTTTGAATATTGTTTAAAATTAAATTAGGCGAAATATGGTTGATTACACTTAGCATAAAGTACTTTAAGTACTTCATCCATTTTGACGTACTTATTATTAAAAAAATTTACATACGGTAATTTAGGTCTTTAATTCATTTTGAAAAAAAAAATAGTATTAAAATTTAAAAAGGTAATTATGCCGTTTAAAGTCAGTTACTTTATGTATATTCCTAATCAAGTCATTTCAACGTCGATTAAGGACAGCGATAAATTTCTTTCCTTGTAATACATTGCTTTTAAGAATGTTAAAAA
This sequence comes from Bemisia tabaci, assembly GCF_001854935.1. Classification (NCBI taxonomy): domain Eukaryota; kingdom Metazoa; phylum Arthropoda; class Insecta; order Hemiptera; family Aleyrodidae; genus Bemisia; species Bemisia tabaci. The sequence continues at coordinate 304,109 of NW_017548293.1, read as the reverse complement.
TTGAATTAGGGCACATACGCTTACTTATCATTTAATCCAACGTACTTATAACGTAATTTAAGTATTTAATGCATTTTTATTTCGTTTTCTTCGCATGTACACGTTGGAGATTTTTTTTCCCGGAGATGAGAAAAAGGCTTTTGCGGAAAAGAAGAGAGCCGAACGGAGGGCCAAGAAAATAGACAATCATCCGTTGGGGAAATTACTTCAAGAACTCATACCGTTCGCGGATCAAGGCTTGGCACCGTTTCCGAGAGTGATCGAGGAAATGAGGAGGCTGATGCATGACCCGATGTTCTACTCGGGTCTTGCGGATCCTCAACAGACGGAGTTGATGAAAATCTTTCGCGCGTGGGAACTCCAAATGAAGAAGTTGAAACGGACAGGAGAATCGCTGAGGACGTGTGGATGGCCGGATATCGCGACGCTCATGCAAAAAGATACATTCTTCACGATATTTATAAAAACGGAACTGGAGGAACCGGTGAAAACGGCGCTATGCGATCTTTGGCTAAACTTAGAACAGGCACCTAACTGTATTGCAGCGCACGGAGGACACTTACACGTCCTCCACACCTGCGACTACAACAACAGCACATGTAGGTGCTACCTCACCAAGATCCTTCGGGGCCGTTTCGGAAAATGGTTGGCTCGCAAATGCTCTAGCACACGAAACTTGTCAATCCAAAGATGGCGTGCTTTCGCAATTTATATGTCATCAGGAACACGGTCAATCCTTAATATTAACAACTCAGGAACTGCAACTGCAATGAAATGCATTTGCAGTTACATCGGCTACGGCCACACAAAAGAGTGCGACCAAGCGAGTCCTTTGAAACAGGCTCTTTTCAACAATGGACGACAAAGCGCCCAAATTTCCTAAGGGAGGAATGACAGGTGAGGCTTACGCCCTCCTGAATCCTCACCTTAGTAGGGAGCCGGGAAGTGTCTTGTTTCCACAAGACGTATTCGCATCAATTCTCGCAACCGCGGAATTAGCGAGTCCTGGTGTCAGCCATCGGGTTTCAATAGAAGATTATGTCAGTATGGTAAAAGAGTGCGACGTAACGAGTCCCTTAAAAAAGGCTTTTTTTCAACGATGGACGACGAAGCGCCCAATTTTCCAAACTTAACTCCACCCCTCTACCTGGAGCTCGCCAACGAGCTGGCTCTTACTACAAATGTTTCTGGAGACGTGAATGATTCACCCTCATTGTTTATTCTTGTTGTCAATGCTATAGATAGACATATTGGTGGAGTCCTACCCTTAACCAGCCTTGCCACTCGCAGCTGGAATGCCCCGATACTAACCTGGGGCTTTGAAGGGCCTTTCGGCATCAATTCTCCTCATCATCCCCCGCGTTTCGGGAACCCAATGAGCATAATGTCGTGGTTAGACACATTTCCAATAGAGTGGGGTCCAGTCGACTACCATACGACGGCTGACCTAAGGAATGAGGTTGTTATACAAGGACCGCCAAACACACGAGGCTGGTACGCTAGCGGTGGCACCCCGGATTACCGCGAAGTAATGCTGTCCACCTCTCCATATTCCCTGAAGCCTTATGGAGCCCTAGCGATGACAATTATTTCACAGGCTCTTACCGGTTTCCTACCACAAGGGCAGCCGGTATTTAGCTATCAGACATTTGCATGGGATCGGACCGGCCTCACCCCTGCCTTGATTGTGCCAGCTAACCCCAACCCACCGATATGGGATGGGATGCGTCGTTGCTTCGAACCATGCACCGTCCAGTCTTTTGATTGGCTTTCCAATACAGCATACGCACCTGTACTTCAAGAAGTGGTTGTTGGCCCACAGACACTCGAAGCGTTGGGCACCTCGATGCTGGATAATGCGATCCTTTCCTTTGGGTTTGCCATGGCTCTCAAGGTCACCCACCCTGCCCCGCCGACTACGGTTGTGCCCCTACCAGGCTTGAAAAGAAGAATGAGCATTAACTTCGGACCAAGCATATCTTCGGACGAGCCAACACCTCCACCAGCGAAAGTAGCCCTAAGTGATCCACCAGTGCCGTTACAACCCAGTACTGGAACCAACCCTTCCCCAAACTAACAGGGGTGCTGTGTGGTCTCTCACAGACAGCACCAACTGTCGGTGATTATTGCTGTTGCAATTCAACGCCTTATTATCTAACTCGATGCCTATGTTTTTTTTCCAATCATTATGTGGAACGCTCAGTCAATGAAAGGGACAATGACTCCATTCCACATTCAACTATGAGTTTATTGAATAATACTAGGTTAGGAATATATCAGCTGATGAGTTAACACTGGAACACTTTCGTGAGGAGTTTCAGTTTTTATCATTTTTCAGATTTTGCGTTTTAAAATGACACCTATTCCGTCTCTGGAGGGAGATTTGAGTTGTTTTAAAGTTTAATCTATGTAATTTAGGTTTGCTGGAGTCACAGGGAGCTGTTCCAAAGCATGTGAGACAGCTGAGCAATTTTTTGTCACTGCATCAGTTTGACGGAAGTCTTGAAATTTTACGCATTTTGATGAATCAAGATTTAATATCACACCTATTCAGCCTCTAGAGAGAAATTTGAGTTGTTTTAAAGCTTAATCCATGTAATTTAGGCTTGGTGAAGTCAAAGAGAGCTCATACAAATGATGGGGGACGGCTCTGAAATTTTTTATTACTGGAACACTTTCGTGAGGAGTTTCAGTTTTTATCATTTTTCAGATTTTGCGTTTTAAAATGACACCTATTTCGTCCCTGGAGGGAGATTTGAGTTGTTTTAAAGTTTAATCTATGTAATTTAGGTTTGCTGGAGTCACAGGGAGCTGTTCCAAATCATAAGAGACGGCTGAGCAATTTTTTATCACTGCATCAGTTTCACGGAAGTCTTGAAATTTTACGCATTTTGATGAATCAAGATTCAATATCACACCTATTCTGCCTCTAGAGAGAAATTTGAGTTGTTTTAAAGCTTAATCCATGTAATTTATGATTGGAGAAGTCAAAGGGAGCTAGTACAAATGATGTGAGATAGCTCAGAAATTTTTTATTACTGGAACACTTTCGTGAGGAGTTTCAGTTTTTATCATTTTTCAGATTTTGCGTTTTAAAATGACACCTATTTCGTCCCTGGAGGGAGATTTGAGTTGTTTTAAAGTTTAATCTATGTAATTTAGGTTTGCTGGAGTCACAGGGAGCTGTTCCAAATCATAAGAGACGGCTGAGCAATTTTTTATCACTGCATCAGTTTCACGGAAGTCTTGAAATTTTACGCATTTTGATGAATCAAGATTTAATATCACACCTATTCTGCCTCTAGAGAGAAATTTGAGTTGTTTTAAAGCTTAATTCATGTAATTTAGGCTTGGTGAAGTCGAAGGGAGCTCATACAAATGATGGGGGACAGCTCAGAAATTTTTTATTACTGGATCAGTTTCACGGACGTCTTGAAATTTTACGCATTTTGTTGAATCGAGATTTAATATCACACCTTTTCTGTCTATGAAAGGAATTTTGAGTTGTTTTAAAGTTTAATCTGTGTAATTTAGGTTTGCTGGAGTCGAAGGAAGCCATTAGGAATGATGTCAGACGGCTGAGGAATTCTTTATCATCGGATCAGTTTAACGAGAGCCTTGAAATTTTGCCCATTTTGGTCAATCACGATTTAATAGCACACCTTTTCGGTCTCTGGAGAGAAATGTGAGTTGTTTTAAAGCTTAATATGTGTAATTTAGGTTTGCTGGAGTCACAGGAAGCCATTACGAATGATGTCAGACGGCTGAGGAATTCTTTATCATCGGATCAGTTTAACGAGAGCCTTGAAATTTTGCCCATTTTGGTCAATCACGATTTAATATCAGACCTTTTTGGTCTCTGGAGAGATATGTGAGTTGTTTTAAAGCTTAATCCATGTAATTTAAGGTATGTGAAGTCAGAGGGAGCTCACACAAATGATGGGAGATGGCTGAGAAATTTTTTATTACTGGATCAGTTTCACGGAAGTCTTGAAATTTTACACATTTCGATGAATCAAGATTTAATATCAGACCTTTTTGGTCTCTGGAGAGATATGGGAGTTGTTTTAAAGCTTAATCCATGTAATTTAAGGTATGTGTAGTCAGAGGGAGCTCACACAAATGATGGGAAATGGCTGAGAAATTTTTTATTACTGGAACACTTTTGTGAGGAGTTTCAGTTTTTATCATTTTTCAGATTTAGCGTTTTACAATGACGGCTTCTCTTATGTGGCTTCTCTTTTTTGACCAGCATGGCTTCCACTGACTATGAAAGATACGCTTTCTTTGTCAAAAGTATCAAAGGGGATCCTTCCTCCGATTTTTGAAAATCATTCGCGAAAAATGGCGATTTTTACTTGAAAGAGGTCGTTTTGGCGAATATTTCAAAACAGACATGCTACAATTCTGGAAGAGGGCTTGGGTCACACTTCCCTCAAGTGCCGGTTCCAGGGCCGACAATGTAAGAGAAATACATTAATCGCATTGGAGACAGCCCAACGGGCACTGTACTGTATGACGGCTACAGATACGTAGCCGTCGTTAGCCGAAGCACAGCGGGCACTGTCCCGCAATCCGTCCTCTCTGATGTTTGGGATAAAATTAGAGCGCATGCAGGGGCGCATGCCTGTAATTTGTTTATAGTCGTAAATAATTTGGTGCATATCAAATTAGAGACTCTAGAAGACAAATTTACTTCAGCCCCCCGAATAACTGTGCTACAGCTACAGACGAGTAAGTCCGTCAAAGGCACTCATCACGGTGATCTTATTTTGACAGAAGACGGCCCCCCAATCATGCGCTATCAACCCGAGGCCATCGAGGAAATATTTGACTCCGAGCCAGAAGGAATGGAGGTGGATGAGCCCCAGCCCCCCCCAGGACGCCCAGGACGCCCAGCCTGTACAGCGCACCTCAGACTCTGAGGAGGATGAACCACTTGCGAATCTAATACGTGGTCGCGGGCGTGGTCGCAGCCGTACACGTGGTCGCGGCCGTGGTCAAGTACAAGCAGGACTCGAGTAATTCGTCCTGCCGCCCAGCCCCCCTTGCCCTCCTTGCCCGCCCAGCCTGCCTAACATGAAATCATCATTATATCTGATGACGAGGAAGAGCTAGTGGAGACAGGCATTAAATGTCCCGTTTGTCTGCTGCCAAATGGGAACATGTCATACACCTGCAGCCACATTTTCTGCGGCCCGTGTTTTGAGAGGTACTTTCCTGAGGAAAGATTTAGAAAATTATGTATTCAGATTAACTACCAGTGCAAAATTAACGGAAAAATTGCTGACTATTACAATAGATCGGCATCCAAACTGTTCAAATTGCAGTGTCAACTTTATCTTGTAAACTCGAATTTTAGATTTAAATTTTCATCCTGCATGTGAAGAGGATTTTTAAAATCTCCTGGAGAGCATCCTTTAAAACCTTGGGGCTGCTGAATCGCTTACCAAACAAGGGGATGCAATACTCGTTTTCACGTATATCACAGACTTCTTAACCTTTCTCCAGAGGCCGCGAAAAGGAATCAAGCAGATTGTCTGCCTGAGCCATTACGGGTCGGGATATGACGATGTTTTCATTTTAAAGAAAATGATTTCAGAGAGAAAATGGAACATCAAAATCATTTCTAACGGATGCAAATTAATCAGCATTAAATACGGAATCATTCATTTTAAAGATGGCATTTATTGGCTTTACAGTTCCCTGTCCAAGTTGCCGAAGATGTTGAGGTTGCAGCCTGCTAGTATTCAAATTCAACCTATTGATATTCGCTTTAAATCCGCCCTGCGCGCGCAGTTTCGTTGATGAGTAGCTCAACAAAACGTTTGTGAAGACAGATATGGCCTCAAGTCCAACGATTGAAGAATTTTTCGAAGAATTTGTGTGGCTAAGAAGGTATGAAATCTGTTCCTCACAGAACTGTTCTCCTCTTGCTTTTTCTATCGCGATGAGTCACCGCAAATCAATTTTCTTGCGCGGAGAAAACTCCATGGGACGACGAATCCGATTTGGGTGGTCAAGCTTCCGAGATGTCTTGAGAAGACACCAATGCGTTTTTATTTCAATTTTGTCTTATCATTTTTACTTACAGTAATTCTCTGCCTTTGGAGCTTAGGTTTGTGCCCTCAAGCATTCGTCACAATTTAGTGACTTCAAGTGAGTTTTGTCGCGGCTTAGGTTACATTTTAGTAACTTTGATCGGGTCTCATTACAGCTCAAATTCCAATGGTGTAACATGGTACACACTTAGCCCCAGTGCTTAAAACTCACTTCATTTTATGCGCATTAAGTGTTACTACATTTCATTGGTAATTGCAAGTTAAATTGGACCTCTTACAAACACGCGAGTTCCACCGCCTTGTCTACATAGGGTACTGAGAATGGACATCTCTGTTCTCACAGCACAGGCAGAGATGCTTATAGTCAAAAGTATGACCCCCAAAAATATAATTTTTTCAGCAATTCTCTAGGAAATTAACAGGTTTGAATCACTTGAATCACCGATTCCAGTTTTTTTTTTACACTTGGGGACCTCGAAACAAAAAGCCATTCATTATTCTTTTATTGTATCCTGAGCTAAAATCAGATTCCTTGAAACAGATACCATCAAAATTATGAGACAAAATTTTACTAAAACTCCTCATAGCAGACACTAATTTTAAAATTTCCAAGTGTCTTTACGAAAATAACATTAAATTTACCAAATTATCTCAAACATTCATTGTAAATGTCTTTCTTGTAACAGCCATTCTTATGACAGACAAACATTACAATTTCAATTGGCAGCAATGGTTACTGATTCTGCTGACCAATTGTGGATTTTATTGATTGTGGCTTCATTACTAATTGAGAAAAACTCAAGATTTTAACATCACATCTTTTACTTGTAAACAAAATTCTTGCCTCATCTGAATGAGTATGATTTCTTGTCCATTCATTGTATCAGTGTCATTGACATACTTTTTTATTTAGTTACTTATTTATGTTTAAGGATTAGACTTGAAGATTCTAATTTTAATACGAAATCGCTTTTTTAAAAATGTCTGTCAAAATGCTTTTCAAAATTTTCTTCCTATTGATAGTAAAATGCTGATGTATGTGACTTCGTTACAGACAGACAAATTGGGATATAGGGAAAAAATATTTTCTTCAACAAGAAATTCTTTGGAATTTTTGGATTAAATATTTCTCATTTTTCACCCTTAATGCTACTTGAAGATCATTGCGAAGATTGGCCGAGTACAAGGGAAACTCAGAACAATATCCAGATCACAGTCTTCTTTGGTGGAAAAATTACACAAATAAGGATATCTGTAAAAAACATCCTGCTTGCAATATCCAAAATTAAGGTAAGTAAAAAAACTCATTGCCTAATGATAGAGATAGGCTCTAGACAAATTGTTTCCTGTCATGCAGAGGTTTTCATAACCTCAAACAATGGAAATTATTCGAAGCGCTTAGTAATGCGAGATCTTCTCTCTTACCTTAGTTCATCCGCTCCTCAGAGTGGTCTGAAGAAATATAAGGTTTCAACAGGGATTGAGGCAGTGAAGCAGCACAACCAAAAAACTCAAAGCACACATTCCCACTTATCTCCAGTTTTACTTCGATAGCTCGAAGCCTCAGTCATAGTATTCTTTCGTCAAGAAAGAGCATAAATGAATGAATCATTTCCTGGATATTTGTTATACTGAGGACGGATTATTTTGCTTGTTGGAGCGAAGTCGTGCAAGGCCAGATCTTTCTTCTTCCTCGTCACTTGTATATGATGACATCCCTGCAACAGCACCCCGCGATGATGTTGCTTGCATCAGTTCTTGATCAGGTCCATTCCTATTCTCGTACAGCAGAATGTTCAATGCTTCCTCGTATATTCTTGCTTCTGGAAACTCAACCTGTGGGCATCATCCAAATTTCACATGAGTTTTCCACTAAGAAGATTATAGATGCATCTCTGCATTTGTGACATAAGACGTTAAACTTAAAATTCGCCTGCTTGTTGTATTTTTTCCGAAGAAAGCTACTTTGATGAATTATATATTTTAAATGTTTCAAAGTATAGTATCTAGAATTTCTTATTTTCTTCATTCTCTCTGACAATTGACACAAAATTCCACTGATGAAAGTCCGGATATTCCTCTCACTATCCATCAGAATTGATAGGGGAATTCTTGATTTTCCCCAGGATTTCAGGAAAAAGATATCAATTTTTTCATCTCTCTCAAAATAGTTGATCGGGCCTGTATCAACTAGGGCCAGAAAATTACTGAATATGATCTCAGAGAAGAGATACAATTGGTTCCTGGTTTTTAACACCCATTCTCTGATAAAATCCCTGATGAATCCTGGTGTTTTGATGGGTCCTAAACACCGTTTCTTAATGGTATCTTAAGTAGACTGATAAAAATCTACAAGAAATTTTAAGCAATATTCTTGTTTTTTCATAACATTCCTACTTCTTTTCCAACCAAGTAGACACTCTGACGAACTCCTGTCGTGGAAAAAAAGATAATATTTAAATTCAGAAAAATACAAATGAAAATTAAATGAAAAAAGAACAAGTTCATAATAAAATTGAATTTTTCTCACTTTGGTATGTTTTTTGTCTGTGGCATAAACAATTGATGTACAGCAGACTTCGGAAACTTTTTTACAGTGGCCGTAGAAACTCCAGCAACAAATTTCACTTGAACCAATGACATCTTTGATGAATAAAACTCGACCACTGAATCTAAGAGATAATTTGTCGAATAGCTCTATGTTTTTCAGTAAATTATCATCTGATGCTCTAAAATGGGCAGAAAAGATTACATAAAAATTAGAAATTTAACAATCTAATTGTAGATTTTGGCATAAGTGCATACTGGGGAAAAAAAAATTAAAATTGAGCACCTTAGTGGATACATTTGTTGCAGGCAAATAGCAAAATCAGGCATTTTATCAAAGGGACCGCTTTTAACAGAGAGGAAACAAGCCACATCAGCTACTGTAAAATTTAACTGAGCAATTTGATTTTTTCATTTTTTTAATGCTTGTGCGGATTCCCATGAAAATTTCAAGGACTTTGCTTCGTATTACGCAGAAAATTCACTGAAATTTGGACGAGATTCCGCAAGACCTTTTACAAGTAAAAAATTAAACCGCCCAATTCAATTTTGCAATAGCTGATGTAGCTTGGTTTTTGCTTAACACCGTCCAAATGCACAGGCAGATATAGTCAAATTCTGATATTTTACGTGATTTCTTGCGTTTGTGATGAAAACTTATTATTGCGTACTCTCTTGCTCTTGGCTGTTGGTAATTGAACCTTGCTTGCCTGAGACAAGATAACAACAAAAACAGAAAATTGAACTGTCTATCTTACACACAAATATTAACTTAATCAAAACCATAATTCCATTTTTCTATAATTTAAAATCATATCTAATGTAGCAAAAACTAGACAGAAATACGAATAATGGCAGTAGCCAGTTCCCGCATGATGAACCGTAATCATAGCTGCAGAAGGTATAACCTCATCATCAGCCGTCATAAACACTGTCAATTTATTCTTCTTCCATTATCAGCTGATAAATAGCAAGTTCCACCGATGAAAAGGCTTAAACGAACGCAGTCCATCAGTGAATAACCTCATAATATCTAAAACAGCTGACTTACTATCTCAATGAAAATAGGCCACAAATTAATCATTGCAATATTGCCAAATTGTCAAACAATCCTTGCAAATCATTTAATATTACTTTTAAACAGCTAATTTCAATAATCCACCTTTTCTTTAGGATCATTTCGATAACATTCCATCAGAAATACATTTGAGACACCCCTGCGTTGTGTATAATCTTGGTCACGGCACCAAAATGTTTCTCCATGATTTATTCCAAAAAGATGAGGTTATCTTCAACTTCCAATCTCATGCTAATATGAGCTTTAGTTCAATAATACCATAAGAAATAATGCAATTGACTTACAGAAACACACCTAATTTAATGACAGAAACTGAAATGACAAATACCTAACACAACAGACTGAAGATATCTTGACTCAAAAGGGATGACAAGGTAGAAAATGTACGAAACAAGGACAATCCCAAAACCACTTAAACCTCCACTCTTATACATACAGAGATGCTGAAAACAGCATTTCTATGGTAACGGTCACACAACACCTATCAAGTTTTCAATGATTTGGAAGAAAATATTCATCAAGTCTACGAAATTTTCTGAGAGTTTGCTCTACAAATGCTTAGCTTATATTTCAACTGTCAAAATTTTAAAAATTCAGTATTTAATGACATGCTGCAAATTTTAAGAAAGATGCTCCTTTAAGCTAAAAATTATCGATTTAATATTGTATGATGCAAAGTTTTTCAAAGGATTCTCTCTTACAAAGAGCAAAGAATTATATTGTCCATATAAGATTGGCAAAAAATCGGAATTTTAATCAAAGTGAGAGTTGTTGACCATCTGCCTCGGCGCTTGACAGAATGCCTGATTTGAATAATTGCTTACAGCATATTCATGTGAAAATATTTTCTTCGTGCCACTGTGTGGCAGAATTTTCTGTCTTCCTGTCCATCTTTTGCTTATTTTGGCTGAATTTTAGTTTTGTTTGGTGCAGCCCTAGGTGCTGTCCCCTTGTCTTTAAATGAAATACTACCTACTGCTTGTTTTGTCAATCTTCCAACACTATTCTTCCTGTTTCAGCTCTATCCTCTTCTCAACCAATATTATTGGTAACTTGAGAGAAAATAAAGAATAATCAAACATATGGAAGAGAAAAGATTCACAGTGGCAAAATAATGAATTTTTAAGCTTGTATCAGCAAAAAGTATCGTGTGTTTATGAATGATAAATATCTCCGCTTCAAATTATTTGAATTGCTACATTTTTAAGTTTCAGGCCTGAAATAAACTTGAGATACCAAGTCTTATAAAATTGTTACCTAACTTTAATGTGAACCACTGAATCAATTCTATATTCTACGCCCTATTCTATCAAATGCATAAGATAAAAATGCCAATTGCCAAATCATTTTTTGAGATCACAAAAAACTGAAGAAAAAAAATTAGCAATTCGATTTCTGGAGCAAAGCAATAGACCAAGAACTTTTTGATTTGGTTGCATCATTTAACAAGTGCCGAGATCAAGAGAGGCAAGATATGGACATTGTAGATACGCAAATGAATTACTTTTCAGGGAGTCAACATTTTTTGTACTTATTACCGTTAGGTAAGGCCACTTCAAGATTTTTACTTTAAAATAGTTCATAAAAAGTTAACAAGTGGAGCAAAATATAATAATGATCCGCCAGAGAAAACAAGAAAACGTTTTTGTAAAAAAATACTTACACTGTGTATGAATACTTATTATTATGGCGATTAATGAGTAGTTTCACAACTGGCTGAAACAAACAAGTTAGAAAAAAATTTACATTAATAAATCACTCCGATTAATAATATTGACTGTTTCATAAAGATAAATAGACAATATTCTACTTAAAATACTGAGCTTTATTGATTGGTAAGGTCCATAGAAATTTTAGCAAGTTTCGTACACTGAGTAAGTGTTTTTCTTACAGACAAGACGAAATAATTCCTCTTTTTTGGTGAAAGAAAGAACCCATGCACATAATTTACATATACTACAAATAAAGGCAGTGCAGTTGGAGAAAAACTTTCACCAAGGGAGTGATATTGTGCTCAAATATTCACTAACTGAAGTAATTCGAAGGTGGTTTAAACTCTTTTATTTTATGACCTCATTTTTAAGCACGATCAGCTTTAGAGGAAGAGCTCAATATTTGAATTCTGAGACAATTTGTGGGTTTTCCTCCGGTAGTACAGCATCACTGCTGTGTCTGCCGTCCAACTGCAAGGAGAATTTATCTTGTCTCCTTGACCAAGAAAGACGCCTGTCCTACATTTTCGATCAAAGGCTAAGTGACAAATGAAAATGGAAGTGTTGAAAAATTCACTTTTCAGCCCTGTGTTTCTTAAAACGGCGTGTAGCAAGTAGCAATATTAAAACCTTATGTTAAGAGGGTTAGCATAGACTGCCACAGTCTCCTCACATTCCAATCTTCTCTCCAGGGAGTTGGCACTCCCCTCATTTTTCTCAAGACCATCTTTTACCGCCTTTTTATTGGATGTCCCTTGGTCTCCTACCAGGAAAAACCCGAGTAAACATCCCTTTTGATAGCCTCTCTTCCTCCATACAGTAAGCATACCAGTAACAAATCAGCTGTTTGGTTATGGCCTCTCTATTACACTCTTGGGCACAACAAGGAATCCTTCTCAAGGAGTCCTCGAGTTTACAGTGGAAGGGCTCTGCTAGGTTCCTAGAAATTCCCATTAACTCCCAATTTAACTGAAAATTTACATGGAAAACCTAACCTATGAATCGAATTCATCTCATTTTTATGGTTTTATATTTTCTTACAGCAATGGATGTAATACACACAAGAGATACAGCCACCTGAAAACACTTTTTGCATGTAAAAATTGCACAAAAATCATGTCGAGCACAACAATAATGTTTGAAATCCATCCCCTAATGCAATGTGCTTGAATCATATTGTAAATTTAAAAATTTACTAAATCCAGGGGGCAATATTTCTTCGGCTCCAACAGTTGGGTTTAACCGGAGAGGGATCTTGGAAAGCCAAACCTGAATAGACGAAAAAATCTCACATTTGACGGTAAATAATTCTTGACCATTTTTACCCTCCTCACTTCTTTGCCTTGTAAAAATAACTGCTTAAAATCAATTTATATCACACATGAAAAATATGTGTAAAAATATCTAGGTAGATCGCTCTTTTACTTGTATTTAGAATAGGTTTGTGTACATCTTTTTCTCTGGGCACATCTTAGTGCTTGCAATAGAGGAAACTGCCTACAGACAAATAAAATTAAAAAAGGCTGGTGCAAATTACATATTTCAAAATATTAATGAGTAGAAATCATGGTTCAATTTTTTATGTGCTCGGTGTGATTTTTTTTCAATTTTTCAATAAAGAATGTAGGTGCTAAGTTGACTGTCTTCCTTGTGTGTAACAGACCCATTGATGGAACTGATTGGCACAGGTTGAAAATCTAGTCTGCTCTAATTTAAAAGGGTAAAAATTCTTACTTTGAGAGTGGAATTGATTAATATCTGTTCTTCTCGAAGAGACGTAATTAGAGGTACACGGCATATCGGCTCAGCTTCCCTTTCTAATTTTTTTAGAGCTCTGTCACAAGATTCTGACAGTTCAGAGATACAGTAATACTTTGCTTCAGCCATCAGCTCGGCCATTTCCTTTGCAGTATCAGGGAGAGGAACTACACCATCACGTAAGAAGTTCAGAATTGCACCAAAATGTTTGCCACATCGATCAATCAAAATCCAACCTGGGAAGCAAAATAGAATTACGTCATTCACCACATAAGTCCATCTTTAAATTAGATTCACTTTTAGCAGCTTTGAATTTTATACAAAGTGTCAAAGTAAAAGCATGAATAAGTGACTCTAGATCAAAGGCAAAGTTCAAAACACTTTCTCAAATTGAGGATTTTCAAAGGAGTTCTAATGGGTAAAAGCAAAAGCTTCCGAGTGTCTTGTCTCGGCTTGTAAACGGACACAAAATTTCAACAATTGGCCTGCTGATCATTACACATCGTATGTATACTGCATTGTAAACTGCGTGCATACTGTCCTTTAATTCAAGCAAACATTCTGTCTTCCTCTATTTCAAGTTGACACCTTTCTCGATTAGTATCATGGATAAATGGATGTATTCATGCCAGAAAGAACGATGAGAAAATTAATCAAATCAAAAAGAACTATGTGCATAGGGTTGCCATGCTCTTCAGTTCCTTTTGATTTTATGGCACATAGTTTCTTTTAGCCTGAAAAAGCCCAAAAGTAACTGTGATGTATGGTTAATAACATGGTGTAGATTTGATAGAAAATTATTTTGAGATTCAGTAACAAAGTCCGTTACAATAATGATGGATTCTAATTTGACTAAAATTCAAGGGGTGAAGCTGCATTATCTGCCCTGCTATTAATAAACTTGAATCGATCGGTTTAAACAATAAGGCTTATTAGTGCAGTTTTTTAAAAAATTCATGAATGAATAAGTACCTACTTTCAACTAAAATTGGTCTTAAATGTGTTCTGTGAGGAATTTACTGCTAAAATCTAATTATTAGGCATCTTTCTTTTTGTCTTGAAGCTCCAAAGAAAATTGAAACTTAAACACAAGTTTTTTGAAACAGCAAAACCTGTAGTTATGTGCCTTGTTCTCCAAGCCCTTCTTTTCAATCCTGAGATAATATTACTTACCACATAAAGTATATTTGCATTGCGTTAGGTGCCTGGACCTGAAGCAAAGATACAAAAATCAAATTTCTTCCTTCCAGCTTACCCATATACTTACTAAGTTAAAATTATATACATTACCTACTCATTAGGATCGCAAGCTGAATCCGCATCTGTTGAAATACTTAAAGGGAAAACACCCAAGAGTTGCAAAAGTTAGTCAGGAAAGTTATGGTTACCAGTGGACTAACAACCACATTGAAAAGGGGCAACAGGGCAGATAAATACCCAGCAAGGGACCAAAGGAATAGCAGCCTACAGCAGTAAGCCAAACGCAGGGGCAGCAGCTCCTCGCAGAAATCAGATGTTGCAAGTCTCCTTCCGCAATAAAAAGGTCCTTCTGTCACTGCTTGATTAATTTGTGCGGACCAAAATTTACGCGAACTACCAGCTTCAAAAACATTGAATGATGTAGACCGCGCATCCTGTGTTACAGAAAGCGAGACAACTTTTAAGAATTCGCATGCTGATGAGTGTTGGCACTGAGCTGCATCGATGAGTTAGTATGTCCCAATTGCGCACATTGGCGCAAGCGCAGTAGCGACTTCAGTGAATTTGTTTCAAATTGTGAGGCTTTTTTTCTTGATTAATAATTAGTTCGGCAAAATGAAACATTGCGATTCGATTGTAAAATTATATGTTTTAAAACTTTCCTTCTTAGGAATTTCATCTGAAAATGAACTTGAAACAAGATATTAGTGAAAAACTGAGTGCGCGAGGAATTCTCCTTTGCTTCTCTGCTATCTCTTCAAGTGCTTGGGACACACGCTCTCTCCCTTTCCCTACCCGCCCATCATGGGGCTCCGAGAGATTTGTCTCGCTCCGCCTGTACTAAACAGAGCCAGACACACGGTCTACTTGATTCATTGTCTTTGATCAGCTTATAAGGATGATATGGGGATTACCTAGGTGCCTAGGCCGTAAACGAGGGTCCAAGTCAACTTCAACTTGGCTGTACTGATGTCGGGTACTGTGCGTCTTTCATTAAGCCAGACTGATAGACAGGAAATAAGGAGGCTGCAGAGACAGTATCTTACCTTCTGAATCCGTTAATACTTCCATTCGTCCGCTGAACATGGCTCGGAGCATGGTATCATGTTTCGTGAGGGTTCCGATGGTTGTGTAATGCAGGGATCCGCCAACATTCAATTTTACATACTGAGATGGGTTACCTTTGATATAGTTTTTATGATCACCAGACATACTGAGCTTTTTGGAAAAACTGAGAGAAAAGACTAATGAAAGTAAACCTTTGTGAAAACAGCCATGACAAGTGCGATGAATACTGTACCGTTCGTCAGCAAACTTTTTTGTCAACAAGCGCCTCCTCTCCCCTCCTTCCTGTCACCACGTTGGTCACCACCCATCCAAGCCAGACTTGTCACCAAGCATCGTTTTCGTTGTTCACCGTTCACCCCTACCCCCTACCTTAACCTCAAAATTCCAATCTGTGTTCCACGCGACAATTTTCGACGCTATTCAGTGCATGGTGAATTAGTGGGTGTTTCTTTATTTATTTTAGGTCTAATAAACAGCGCTACACACATGCCTCCGAAGAAGCAAGAAGGCTCTGGTATGTAGAAAATTCCTTAAACTAAATTCAATCTCTAAAACCCGTCAGGAAAACTGGAGGGAAGCCCAGCGGGCTTGGACATGGAACTGATAAGATCACGGGCATGCCTTTTGTCATTTGGCTAGCTTACGCCTGTGCTGAATGCTGAATTCTTGAATCAGCTCTCAAAAATTGGTACTCAGTACAAGGTTAGATTCTATAGTGCAGCTTATAGTAATCCGATTCAGCTGGAGACCATCCAACTGGTCTTTTGCTCTGTGATGAAGTAACGACGGTGAAAGTCGGCAATCACGTAACTCGTTTGCGGTGTCTGAAAATCTCCGCCTCTACATCATTTTTTTAAAGGAGAGCAAATTGACTTTATTTCTTGAAGTTTTTGCAGAATTTTCTTCGCATTGAGAAGAAAAATCATGACAGTTTTAAAGAATTGACGTTGAGTAGTTTTCCAATTAAAAAATAAGTAAAGTATGACAGAAAGTCTGCGACGTTGCAAACCGAGTTATGTGATTGCTGACTTTCACCGTCGAGTAAGCTGCATTGTTGAAGTAAACGTATCCAATACGTTGTTCTGTTTGCAAATGCAACCCAATGGCAGCTATCGCCCTCCCTAAATCGTTGTGCGTTTGGTTGAAAGGTTGGTCATTTACATGTAAACGCCCAAGTCATTTGCTAATTTTAAAGGAGCTCAACTACGCCGACCATTTGGAATTAGAGTAAGTATGTTTTCAAATGGTCCCATACAGTTTACTTCAACAATACAGCCATAGATGTTAGATTGATGATGATTAATCAGAGTATGTCCAGGATCTCGATTGGTTGCACTTTATTGAGAATTTTTAGGTATAAGATATGGTCTTGGTTGCTCAGGAAGAGGAACGCACAACGAAAGATAAACCTCACTAAATTTTGTAGTCAGTAGAGTAGACTTTCAGTTAAGTATGCCTCTTGGAACTCCTAAGGAAGGTCTATTCACTGCAATCAGGAGAACTTGTCAATCATTCACCGCTATCAGTTCATGAGTGCATTAGTATGCTTGTGCTGTTCAATTTTTTTTTTCTTTTAAAAAAATCAACAAACCGAAAGCAAAATCCCTGATTGAGAAACTCCCTCTTGAAGCGGAGTGAAGGCCTACATCTAAGAAGACAGAATTTCTTCCCCTACCTAATATTTAATTTTGAACTTATTGCTCTCGATTTTTTACAAAAATTTCCAAGTTAGTATTTATCCTTCCACATGTTGATTTTTATATTTTCTCCTAAAATTGTTTTATCTTCATATTTTTGATAATTCTTGTTCATTTTTAGGGGCCAAAAAGCCTGCTGCAGGGTCATCCTCGGAGAAAAAGCCCGCCGCAAAGGCTGAGAAGAAACCAGCTGCATCTGGCTCTGCCAAAGCTGAGAAAAAACCAGCTGAAAAGAAACCAGCAGAGAAGAAGCCTGTAGAAAAGAAGTCTGCCGAGAAAAAGCCAGCTGAAAAGAAACCAGCAGACAAGAAGCCGGCAGAAAAGAAGCCAGCAGGGAAGAAAGTAGCTGAGAAGAAACCAGCCGCCAAGGGTGCTGATAAAAAGAAGGCTACAACTGATAAAAAACCCGCTGCTGCCAAAGGAGTTAAATCTGTAACGAAAGATGCGTCCAAGAAAGATAAGTCTGAGAAAGCAAAGAAAGAAAAGAAGCCTCTGAAAGCCTCAACCGGAGCAGAGAAAGATGCCAAGAAAGACAAGAAAGATGGCAAGAAAGAAGGGGACAAGAAAAAGAAATTCGATAAGAAGCGTGCACCCAAGAAACAAGATAAATACAAGCGAGGTCACAAATACCGGAAAGCAGGTACAACTGTTGCTGCTGTTGAGCAAGCCAAAAAAGCAGGGCAAAAGGTAAGTGTTTTAAATGAATTTTATCCTTGTTATTTCTTTCGTTTTCTATTTTTAATATCAAGTAGCAATGATGAAATATGTAAAACTCCATACCATTAGTACCGTGAATTAAAATTCTCTGATCTTTATTGGGATGGATTGAGCTGAATTCAACCTGAGGAACTACGACGTCGGAGGTTGTTCCATTTTCTCTGATATTTTATCTTGTAAACAGTAAACCAATCAGCTCCAGAACTTGAAATTTTGTGGGAATACTCCCAATAATCAATCACTAAATCGCAAAAAATTAAAGTACTGAGGCATTAAATTAATAGGTCAGTTCTCTGTTTAAAAAATATGACATAAGAGGAAATGGGTAACAAGAAATGCGATTAGGGATTCCGTATTTCAATGCATCCATTTATGTCTGTATTAATTAGAATTCGTAGCTCCCACAGATTATGTTTTATCTCTACTTAGAGGTTTGGAAAGGTAACTTGGTTATTCAGTGACAGTCAATTCACAGTCATGTCCAATTTTGATTTTGTTGCTATTATAAGAACTTATGTAGATTAATTGTCCCACACAATTTAGGAATTCTTCATTTCGTTTTTATCATATGGTTTTTTTTTCCTCCCTCCCACAGGTTGCAAAAGGAGTCCATGGAACCCGTACTAGGAAAATCAGGACATCTGTTAGTTTCCACCGTCCTAAGACCTTTAAGCCACCAAGGAACCCGAAGTACCCCAGGAAATCTGTCCCTCACCGAAACAGGTCTGTAACTCAGATTGATGGTAATCTTTTGATAGTTGATACAGAAGTGTTTCACTTCATGTTTTATATTACCTAAAGAAGAAGTCAAACGATTTTGAAAAAATTACAATCTAAGTACAAAATTTTGTCAAATATAAATATACAAAGTTCGAAAAATTTCCTCTTAGATTTTAAGTATCATGCATTGATGGCCCAAAGTCATCCGCAGAGCTGGTGACTGGGGGTGCAAAAGGTCTAGAGGAACCCACTGCCTAGTCGTGAGGGTGCGTGCAGCGCGCCCCGCAAAGCTAGTAGAAATATAAACACCAAGCTCACTCACTCTTTTATAAGTATGGCTCGTCATAAAGCTGATGACGGAATGTGTTCGAAAACAACTTTTCTTTTTATAATAAAGTGAGTGTGCTTAGAGTTTATATTTTTATAGGTAATTGAAGACTGGTTGCACCCACTACAGAGTCTCAACAATTTTAACACTTAAAAGGACTAAAGGAGCATTTTGAAAAAGGAATATACAATGATAGTTTGTACTTATTAAATTCTTTCTTTCTGAAATTTCAAGAGCCTTTGTAAACACGTATGTAACTTTACACATTTCCAAAATTTGACCATCCGTCTCCATACTTCATAAAATGCCTGATTAAAGTATTTGCCTGCAACATATATTGATGACTAAAGTGCAAAACCACGTATCTCCTTCGCTGTGTTTAAATATTTCTGCTCCTATTTTATTTTTTTAGAGAGAAACGAGTCAACTCTATACCTTGAAATTTCTACAGAATATTCTACTAATGGAGGAGGAAAATTTGGGAAGTTTTCAAGGCATTAAAGTTGCTCAATTTTCTAGTGAAAAAATGAAGTATGGCAGGAAGTCTGCAGTGTCGCAAACGGAGGAGGAGGTTTCACACTTTGGCCATTGATATGTCTTCCATTGGCACTGCAGAACTCCCAAAAATTAACGGATTTCATAACCTACCTTTTCTTTGATTCCAGAATGGATCACTTCAACGTTATTAGGTATCCATTGACAACTGAAGCGGCAATGAAGAAAATAGAAGACCATAACACGCTAGTTTTTATCGTTCACTTGAAGGCTAACAAGTACCACATTAAAGCTGCCGTTAAAAAGTTATATGACATTAAAATCTCTAAAGTTAACACCATGATTAGGTGAGATGCGAATGACTTGTACCTTCTTTTTGTTGGAGTTCATTTGTGACCAGAACTATGAAAGATACCTTATCTTGTGGGAGAAAATTTTCCTAAATTTTTAACCAGTGTTTTCACCTAAACTAAGAACTTTCTTCTTGGAATTTCAGAACTGATATCTTTCTTTCAGTTTTTGAGATTTTAGGGTCAAACTTGCGCCAAAATTTCCTGATTTTCTCCCTTTATGCATTTGCGAAAAGTGACTGAAAAAGATCCCTTTTCATGAATCTGGTCACATCTAAAGTATTCATCTTTTGCACCATCATCCAAAGACTCCATCAGTATGATTCGTCGTATGATTTTCTTAGATAATTATGTTTTATCCTAGTAATTCTATTAAATGTATTATTATATATAGATTACTATCCTACCCTTCATCAGAGTTCTTTAGTTCTTAGGAGCCAATCCCCCCCCCCCCCCCCCCCCCCCCCCCNAATCAGACGCAAAGCAAATTTTTTCAATACCGAGGAGGAAAAAAATACTGTTTGATAAGGTGAAAACTCTTCATCGGGCGTGCTGTGGTATTAGGACCACCTTTAAAGTTTGAGTCACACAGTAATAAGCATTACAAAAACTGGCTAAAGGCTTTAATTATATCTCAATCAAGTTAAGAGGAACAATGCACAGGACCTGAATTTACTTTTCTCTGGAATCTGGAGACAAAATACTCAAAACTGAGCTACCCAGTGCTAGTTTTCTGATAGCAACGATGCGCCCAGTCATTTCAATATATTTTCAGATGAATCAAATATGTTCAATGCAATGAATGAATCATCATTTTTTATAAGAATAAGCAAAAGTAGTAACAGCAAGAAAACAATTACAAGCCTAAAAATGGACAATCGGGTAATAACAAAATTATGACCCTACTCTTGCTTAAAACTAGGAGAACTCTGCCTTTTTTAATGTAAAGATGGGCAACTGATCAGTGTATTATTTTTAAATACCTACTCTTGTTTTGTCTTCGTATAGTAAGTCATAAAGAGTTTACTCAGACTAACTTACTCATCTCTTTTTTTCAGACCTGATGGTAAAAAGAAAGCGTACGTACACCTTGCTCCTGACTATGATGCTCTGGATGTAGCGAACAAGATTGGTATTATCTAAACAGTTTTGCACTGTTTTTTTACTGCGTATGTTTTGTATATTTTAATAAATGGAACTGTTATTTTCTACAAAAATGGGTCCATTTGATTTTTTATGATTACAATAATAAACCAAAGTTCACCTGCGAAAGGCTATATGGACCGAGTTCATCAGAAAGGAACCAACCCACATTTTGGAAAAAATTGAGTTAAGGATGTTTTTAAGTTCCTCTAGTTGTATATTTTGCCTAAAACTGAAAGTTGAAAAAAAAAGAGATTAGTTTGTGAAAAGAGAGGTTAAATTTTTCAGTCTACATTGAGTCTTATGGAGGATTAAAACTTCAAACCTCTTTTTCTCAGTTTCAACTTGATGTGGGTTAGTTCCTTTTTGATAAACTTGGTCCATATAGACCTTGAAAAGGCATGCTCATGAGCAACACACAGGAGAAGATGAGGTGTAGCCAGGACAAAGAACCCAAGAGAAAGTCTCAAGAAAAGCGTTAATACTGGCAAGATCCTTATTGACAGTGACGGTGCTTGCCCGATGAATACTGAACTAGACTCTTGGTGGGCTATCATGAGGGGATATTCAAGTAAAATCCACGGAAACCAACTCAACAAAGTAATTTTTGATGTTGCTATCGTTTAATAAGTCTAAAAAGTCACATACATATTTACCAGTAATAACATTAGAATATTAAAAGCATACATATTATAATATTGAAAATTTATTTTAGGAAGATGAAAACTTTTAGTCTCGGGTGGACTCAAACTCAGAACCTTATGCATACCAGTCAGGCGCCATGTCCTCTTGGTTACTTGTAATTTGTGACATGTATGGAGTTAGAATTTTTTCAGATTTTTCAGTCCTTTAACACCCGTCCTGATAGCGCAGCTGATCAAGAGACCGCTATACTACTGAATATGAATTAGATATTTGGTGTACATAATCTCATACCTCAAAAGTGTCACCTGTGCCTCTCTATGCACAAAGTCGCTTCAAATATTAAATCTATCGCTTCAAATATTAAATTTGCAGAGAGAAAAAAATAGAGAAACTCACTTGTTAGGATGCCTTCGTATTAATTTTCAATCAAGTGTAAACCTCAGGTCGGTTAGCAAAAAACAAAATGTGATCATGGTATGAAATTTCGAATTTTCATGATTATATAATTTTGATTTTATTAAAACTATTCAATTAGCTAAACTTTTAAGTCGCTAATTTTATCTACCTCATACTTTAATGCTCAGTCCATCTTAAAAGACACTGAAGTTGCATTCAAAGAAATCAGATTTTTATGCACACGATGTTGAAAGGTCTGGAAAACAGGAAACATCAAGTGAGGGAAAGTCAGTGAATTTTATGGAGTGAGGAGTTTTAAGACTGGATTTAGGAAAAATCTTGAAACTTTTTCAAATCTGAAATATTAGAACTTATTCAATTTTGAATGTGGCTTATTCAAATCTGATGTAATGTCGGAGCTGTCCACTCAATGAAACTGATTCCTAGCCTGGTTCAGGGTTCAGTGCTCTCAGTTACACTCTGAGAAGAGGACCGAGGAATAAATTTCAATGAGGAATCTCATTCATAGTTAATTGAATGATTACTACTATAAGAAAAAAGTTTTACATGTTTCTATCATTTGCAGTTAACTGAATTGCAATAATTTTTAATTTTAATGCCTGTGGTGCAAATTGGCGATGTAGAAAGTCAGAGATCAGAGAAAGTCAGGTTTGCGTAGAGACATGAAGCGCGACATCGTTTCTCCGATATCACTTAAAAAACTGGAGGATCATTTTAAAGATCTTTTGACGGAAAGGCGCCCAGAGTTTCGAGACAACAGCACGGACAACGGAAGAATGAACAACTTGGAGATCCACACTTGTGACATAATTAAAGCGGTCAAAGAGCTGCAAAATGACAAAGCACCGGGTCCTGGTGGGATTCCTGTCGAGTTGGTCAANAGAAAGTCAGAGATTTTAGTCAGGGAAAACTTTGGATAGTCAGGGATGTTTTTAGTGCCGAGTCCGTAGATACACTGACCTATAAATGGACATAATTTCACAGAAACTCATCTAAGGTTGCGTTTTGGAATGGGATGAGATTGAAGTAAGTATATTTGAATTCAGCTAGATGTTTACTTTCTCCTATCAAAAATTCTAAGTCAAGAAAAAATATTTTTAACTCGAGAACAGCTGTTGAACTTTGTATTGGACATTGAGTCTTGTCTGGAGAAATAAAACTTCATGCCATTTGGTGCATTTCTGTTAAACTATAGGTCAATGTGTTTTTAATTACAAAAGGGCTGACGGAAAAAAGAACACATCTTAATGAGAAGAATTTCTCTTTTATTGAGATATTGATACAAATGTGTTACGAAACTGAACCTGAGAAGTTGACCTTGAGTAAAGAATTAATGCGCCACTACAAAAGGTGCGAAGATAAGCATCATGATTTTTTTATTAAAATTTTGTATAGGACTTGATTTTTGCCACAAAAATTATCCACTGCATTTGTAAGTTTTACAATATACATGATATTCATTGAATGCACGAGGAATTGAAATCGTCTTAATTTTAACCAATGCAAATGGATAGTGAGAGGTAAGATTGATTTTGCCTTCACCATAGGGTTGTCAATTTGAATGAAGGATTGTATAAATATAGGTTTGTCAAATGAATTACCTCAAGTTAAAGATTGTTGGGCACAGATCTTTAAAAAAACTCATCTGAATGAAATGTATGTATAAGCCGCTTTTATGGCGCACTGGGGAGCTCTGCGAAGCTTACCCGCCACCGGAATCTGTCATGGTAGAGATTCCATGGTTTCTTGATGGAGTGATTGAAATACCTACCTAATCAAATGTTGGCAGCAATCTGATTTAGGACCCTGCCATACATTAATGAGTCTGAAATGAAAGAAAATCTCATATTGTCCTTATCGGACATTAGGAGTCAACTGTTCTGAACTGTTTATGAACTTATCTGGAAAGAGAAACTTTAAAGTTTTGTGGCAAATACTCATTCTTGGGCTGACTAGACTGCTCCTAAGGTAAAATGATAAAACCACCGTTTTTTTAATTTTTTGTCAATATGCCTCCCTTCTCTGATGATTCTCTGGGAGTTCAGAAAAAAATGCATTTTTCCCGAGTTAGTTTTTTACCCTAACCCGATAACAATGATCTTCAAAAACCAGTGTGCAAAAATTCTTGAGAAAAACTGTTTAAATATTCGTTTCAGGAAACCCTTTTTGGCTATTTTTCTAAAGCAAAATTTATCTCTCTCTGAAATTTACTTAAATAGGGTTGCAAGGGTCAAGGAAAAATTGTAAGAGTCAGGAAATTCGAAAAATAAAACCGGAAAAACAGGAAGAAAACAGGTAATTTTTCTCCCAGTCAAGAAAATTCTCAGGGCTGTGACTTAATATCTAAAACCTCCATTGCGCGCCGGTACACCGCCCGTCAGCGTTGGCGAGAAACATCCATCCAAAGCAAATCGGTGGATGCAACTTAATTAACTCCGGTGTAGGGTTGGGATGCATCGCCGAATTTGAAGGCGAACTAGCAGCGATTTGATTTCCCAGCGATCCGACGCTGCGCCGCGCCGTCATCCATATTACGCGATGAGGAGAATTTAGGCTGAAAACTACACCTATTGCGTTGCTAAGGAAAGAATCCCCTCGAAAAGAACTCTCCTCTGTCACCAAATTTTCATCGATAAAACAGATTTCCTCGAAAAGTTTTGGATGTTTTCTTCTACATTTTCAGATAGTTCGCACTTTGATGTAAGTAATCTTGGTCTTACAAAAATATTCATAGCTCTCCTTAAAAATATTCACTTTTTCAAGACACATTTGGCAACGTATGAATTTTTTCCGGGGTTTTTCCTTAGCATGACAATATGCGTCTGTCAATTAATGATTAATTTCTCAAATGTAAAGAAACGAAACTGTCCTCGGCATATTTAGAGACATTCAGAATGCAGCCAATCGGCGGATACAACTTAATTAACCTCGGTGTGGGATTGGGTTGCGTCGCCAAATTTGAAGGCGAACTAGCAGCGATTTTGTTTCCAAGCGAATTGGCGCTGCGCACTGTCCAGGAATTCGAAAAGAACCCGGGTATATAAGAGAAAAAAATAGGTAATTTTGCACCGAGTTAGAGAAATTCTTAGGGCTACCGGGGTTACCGAGTTTTCGGGAATTTTGCGCCCCAAAACGAGTTCCGCGAGTCCTAAATCTGCGATTTGTGCGCTAGCTCCAATTAAAGGATTCTAAATATTAACACATGTCCGCTCATAGTTGATTTTTCTCGGCCCCCTCTAATTTTTCTTATTCAGGCATGGAATATTTTACAATATTTCCAGGCTGCATAAAACTTGTCTTATTTGGGTTCGCCATTGCAAGTTTCAAATGTACAATTGTGGTGCCTCAAATGTTGTAGGCGTTGCTACTTTTAATTTAACTTTTTTTTTTTTTTTTTTTTTTTTTTTTTTCGGTAAGAAGTCGGAGAATTTCAGCGTCAGTGGGGGTAAGTGGTCAGGAAATTTTTCCCAAGAGTCAGAAAAAAGTCAGGAAATTTTGAAATTAGACTGAGCTTCCAACCATGATAAAAATAAAAAATGGCCACATTTTCATGAGTTTTTTAAGCATCCCCCCCCC
>NW_017548293.1:157478-278571 GCF_001854935.1 Bemisia tabaci | reverse complement strand
TTTTTTTTTTTTTTTTTTTTTTTTTTCGGTAAGAAGTCGGAGAATTTCAGCGTCAGTGGGGGTAAGTGGTCAGGAAATTTTTCCCAAGAGTCAGAAAAAAGTCAGGAAATTTTGAAATTAGACTGAGCTTCCAACCATGATAAAAATAAAAAATGGCCACATTTTCATGAGTTTTTTAAGCATCCCCCCCCCATNTTTTTTTTTTTTTTTTTTTTTTTTTTTTTTAGATTTGCGAAGTCACAGTCCAATTTAAAAGTTTCCTGACACGTCCTATATCGACGGTGAAACTGCAAACATTTGTATCTAGCTTACGGTGTTTCAAAATATCCGCTCCTCTTTTATTTTTAAAAGGAGATCGAGCCAATCTTATGGTTTGAAGTTTTCACAGAATATTCTCATGAAGAGAAAAATAATCATCAAAATGCATAAAAAATGACGTTCAATAGTTTACCATGTAGGAAATGAAATATGACAGGAAGCCTGTAAAGCCGCAAACGCAGATACGCATTTCGTCTCTCCTCTGACGTAAGGGCGTATCTCGATTTCCGCATGAGCCCCGCTCTGCATAAACAGCATGCTTTCTGGGGCTCATGAGGAAATGGAGATGTTGCGTGTGTGAGGAATTTGCGATTTGACTGTTGATTCTCATGTAAAAGTTCGTGAGAAACACGATGGTGCCACTGGTTTTCTCTGAAATCAACTCCCAAGCTCAAAAAAAGCTCTCAAGTTGAGGCCAAAATGGAGGGGATATCCCATGCTATCCTGTGAGTCCACTACTACATCAAAACAAACTCGCCATGCAAAGATAGAGAGCAAATACATAAGCAGTGATGCCGTGTTTTCGGTTTTTGAGTCCCCAAATAAAGTGGCAGCCCTGTCAATGTATTTGCTCCCTATCTTTGCATGGAGAGTTTGTCTTGATGTAGAGGTGGACTCTCAGAATAGCGTGGGATATCCCTTCCATTTTGGCCTCAACTTGAGAGCTTTTTTTGAGCTTGGGGGTTAATTTCAGAGAAAACCAGTGGCCACATATCGTGTTTCTCGCGAACTTTTACATAAGAATCAACAGTCAAATCGCAAATTCCTCACACATGCAACATCTCCATTGAGATACGTCCTTACGTCAGACGAGCGACGATTTCTGCAGTTTCACCATCGATGTACACTTTACTATGACTTGCCTCCTCGTAAGTTTTACTTAAAAACACTCTAAAGGGATCTTCTAAAACAAACATTGTAACAGTTTTTTAAAGAGTTGTCTTTATTTTTTTTACAAATTGTTTTAACAATCGATTCCACACGAAGAAAGCTCGAGTTCGTCGTCACCTTTCTCATTTGACGAGACTGCTCATCATTGAGACGGCCCACAAATGACGTCAGACATTTTCCTGAATTTTTGTTCCCTCCCTGCAATCATGTAGGTCCCTACTCCCTCTCCAACCCTCATCCAGATGAGGTCAGGAACCCCGTACCTAGACCCTACCCCTAAGTACCTGATAAGTATGTACATCTACACCATGGCAACAACTATAGTTGTTTTATCTGCGGGGTCACTTGTGTGTGTAAGTATAACGGATCTTCTTCTTCTAAATAAATGTGTATACCTATTAACAGGAAAAAAAAAAAAAAAAAAAAAAAAAAAAAAAAACTAAGAATTGGCCCGAACTGTACGTAACAAGGTGGAGAAATGGTGTTGGGTCCACACCGTTTCGCGGGGAAAACAGAGCTAGGAAGTTCCAAAAATTATAAATAGAGTCAAAATTAAATTTTTTGAACTCTAATGCGTACCAGTACGAAACTGAGGGGGGAGAGTGTTCAGCTCAGGCAGTTCGCATCGGAATACTAAGTTGGCGAGTCACGCCGAGAGATCTATACCGGTTTGGGCCTTTTAAGACCTCATCAGCATGTATCACAGATTCAGATTTGTCTAAAGGACCAGTAGATGAGGTATATTTAATGATGGAAAAGTTAACAGAAAGTAGGAAAATCTCAACGATCCTTCGATAATTGCAGGCTCGCGGTGTATGTACACTGGTTGGATATTGTGTCCACTACGTGGTGGGTCTGACGCCGAGAAATTACAACGAGTAAAGCGCGC
Organism: Bemisia tabaci; assembly: GCF_001854935.1. NCBI lineage: Eukaryota > Metazoa > Arthropoda > Insecta > Hemiptera > Aleyrodidae > Bemisia > Bemisia tabaci. The sequence continues at coordinate 276,473 of NW_017548293.1, read as the reverse complement.
ACCGCAGTCTCTGAATTACTCGTAAAGTCTTGTAATGTGCGCTACAGGCCAACTGACCGGCTGCACCGCGTTTGGCGCAATGCGAGAAGTATTCACGCAGTCTCGTAGGCGCTAATATGCGGCTCACGACGACCGCGCTGTTTGACGTGATACATGAAGTATTTCCACAGTTTTGCAGGCGCTAATATGCGTTCAACGCTGACCGCACTGTGTTTGGCACGCTTATTCGAATTCGCGCTATAAAAATCGCGGTATCGAATAATGGGGCTAAAACGGCCGATGCGTTGTATTTCGACGCCGTTGAGCATTCCAACGTTGCCTCGTTTCTCCCGATAAAATATTTTACCGAGAAAAGTCAGGAAAGCTCTCTATGTTCGCTATTTTGGATTGAATGAAACATCAAACAAGGAATACGAGTTTAAGCCACTGATTAATGATTCTGCTTCGCCAGAATTTCACGTAGAACACAATTCGCACAATGGAAAAGTGACGTTTAGTGTGCAATTTATTTATACCCAAGTAAATTGTTGTTTCTTCCATGAGCGGAAAGTTTGACTTTATTCATAAAAAACGTTATTACCACGATAGGTAAACGATACCTACTAATAGTTATCTTATTAAATAAAAACACCGAACCCGATCGAAATACAGTGCAGCCCACTTTAGGTACTGCTCAACAACGAATATCACGAGAGAGTTAGTAGTTTTGCCTATCGATACTATTGTAGGCGTTTTGTGCTCGTCTTTTATCACGGTTATATGTCTTTGGATAGGTATTACACGGACGTGTATTTTTAACTACGAAGTCACGACTTGCGAGGAAATCTGAAGAAATTTTGAAACGGAAGAAAAAAACGAGTGTGGACATTGAAATTCTGCATATCAAAAAGTATGAAATATTTTGCATCAAACTTTCAAATTTCAAATAGGTAACCACATTGAAAAAAAAGAAAAACCTGAAGTTCATGGATTCATGAGGATTAAACTATGAAAACCCGTGCTTATGTATGGTGATGTTTCACGATGTATTTTTACATCTTTTGTTTTTCCTAAACTAAATTTGGACCAGAAGTATATTTTACGAGACTTATCAAAGTACATCCTAAGGAATACCAAAAGGACAATGATAAGACATTTTTATGAGCTATATTGTATTGATTTTCTCCAATTGTGTTATAATTTGGATTTTGAAAAACAATTTAGAAAATCGAATTACTCCATGTTTCATCTTACACACGTGTCTCTTTTCAAAGCTTTGAAAAACAAGGCATCTTAACCGACAAAGGAACAACATTTCATCAATATTTGAACAAATTAGCACAGAAAATCGTAACTTCAACCGCTAGTGTTTTTGCTATTTAATCCCGTCGGCAAACAGAGAAGAAAACTCTCCAAGCTTTTCCTCCGTCATCATGAGACCAATCTCCATCCCTCTGCTACCACCATGGCTCTCCGCTAACGAGATCTCTCCGTTCCTCGAGATGGACACGACTTTCACCTTCCTCGGTCTCCCCCACCCAAAGTCCGTGTCGTAGAGCCGCAACTGCGGTGACCCCGCCAGGGACAAAACCCTCATCTCCTGGAACAGATCCGGTCGTAAAGAAAGCTTCTTGACATCCCCCGGGACGGGGTCAACCCCCAACCCTTTCAAGGATTCGCTGATGGCTTCCACCGCTAGTATCAGACCGTCCTCTCCCATCAGATCGTTTCCCGCGGCACTCGCGATGCAAGGAAACACACAATTCCCAAAATAAGTGGCCGGTACCGGGAACTGCAGCCTGCTCCTAAGGTCAGCGGCGCAAACGAAATAAACCCTCTTGTCGAAAAGTTTGTGTGTTTTTACAAGGCACACCCATAGATGCGCACAAGCCAGAACGAAGGTGGACATTTTACAAGGATATCCCTGCCGGAGGGTGACCAACTCCCTGAGCCTGTCTATAGCTGATGACGTCAAGGTAAATTGTCCGCGGAAATATCCTTCGTAATCGATTTCTCGTAATTTTAAGTTCGTATTTTTATACGCATTTACATTATTCAAAAGGAGCTCCTTGATGCTATACTGGTCGTCGATCAACGCTCTGTCGTAGACTGGGATCAACTCCGGTGGCAAACTATCCGTGCACCTATTCTTACAGATGTTGGCCCAGGATTTCAAGAAGAGCGATAGACCTTTCCCGTCGTGGGCCACGTGATGGTATGTCACGCCGATGCAGAATCCATGGTTTGGGAAGATCGTGATCTGCAGTGCCATGAGACCCGTCTCCGTTTCGGAGTTGTGTAATTGAGGTATTAGAGGACGGTACGCCGTCGCGCGCCGTGGAGTATCGCTGCAGAAGAAGTCTAGGTCCACGTTGGATTCGGCAATTGTTAACGGTATCGAATCGTCTTCATCGATTTGTATGAAAGGCTCGTTTGAGTCGGACGGCCATACCAATTTTCCGGCAATCGGACGGAAGTACCCCAGGGTGAGAGAGAGAGAACGTTTGAGATTCGAGAGTATTGCATCGGCGAATACAGGCGGACGAACTTCATAAAATAATAGTCGCTCTGTCGGAGGGAACTGGAGGTACTGCAGGTCGAAATAAGAGAGGGCGATGGAATCTTGAAGGGTAGACTCGATTTTTGAGTCCACGTCGGGGCGAATTTGGCAGGCTTCTAAAATTTCGATTGCAGGAGATAATACCATTGCCACGATTGAGAGGGGTGGGATGAAAGAAAATGTCCAGAATTCAGAGAGGGTAGCGTTACGAACAGGTATCCGCAGTTGTGGTACTTTTCCTCTCGATTTAAAAGTGTAAATTGAAGTTATTTGTAGGTCGGAATCACCTGTGTGTAAGAAAAAAGTGACGTTCTCAATCGACGTTCATTGTTGAGAGGTAGTATTGATTTATGATAAATTAATTTCCTCCGATAATTTTATCATAAGTTAATAATGCGCACAGTGAAAAAAAAAATTAGTTTGTTTTTTTCTTCCTCTTCTTTGTTTTGTGACTTAAGTATTCATCGACAACAATAGTAAAACTCCAGCCAAACCAAACCGGGACTGTTTTTATCCCTTCAGAAAAGTTCCTTTTAAAACGAGGTTGTGATGATGATTTTGGATTTCTTCTGGAACCTACGCGTAGCCAATAAAGTTCTTAGTGGTAGGCCTGCTGTCGTCGTCCAAACTTGTAATATACAGTTCCTGAAAAAAAAAATTATAATGGTAAAGCTAAAATAACAACTTATCTTTGGAAAGTTGCGAACATGATCACGAAGAAAAAAATAGCATTCCCTGTAGTTTGAGATTAGTTAGAATGATGGAAAGAAGAGGGTTGAAACAGTCATAGAGTTTTACTCTATAAGAAAGAACAAGAGCGAATAAAAAATGAAGTATAACGATTAAGAACACGCAAAAACCTAACTGATTTTGTGTAAAAATAATAGTGAGTGATCAAAATTTCAGATCTTAATTTTTTTAAAAAGCTGAAATAGTTACAAAATACAAGCAACTCTAGCATTGAATCTGATTCTTATCTCCTAAACTCTTCTAATTTTGTTTTTTTTTAATGCCTTGTTCTAATACAATAAGATATTTTTTCCTCTGTTAAAGTAGGAGGATAAAATCAGTCTGAATACTCCCTGAAATCTAATTCCCCCCCCCCAATAAATTTAACTCGCATGCTATTATGGTCAGCAAAGGGGCTACTTCTTAAAAAGTATGGAAATATGACGTACATAAAAAAATCCGGAGATTCAACTATTGTCCGCGTGGGAGCTGTTTTTGCCTATCCGTGAAAATTAAGAAAAATGGAGCAATCCTTTGCAAAGCGTAACTGTGTGATTAACCAAGAGCACCAAAGTGTGTCTCGCCTGCAGCGGAGCGGTTAGGCAACTATTTCGACTCGTGGGAGCTGTTTTTGCCTACATACAGAAATGAACTGGCTGGGCAGCTCAGTAAAGCTATCATTTAAAGCGATATTCTGGTTTTTTTGTACATTTCACTCAATAAACCTCCGAAATAGAGGCCGACATTAATTTCTAGACGTCGCAAACATGCCTCTCAATTTTGAACATGTCAGCGATTGATTTGACATGAGTATTGTCATACTGGCAGCATTCATGCACTGTAGTAGAAGCACCTTCCTTTTATCATGCAAGCTCTGATGGAAATTTTATCATTATATAATTTAAATGCAATTTTGCTTATCACTGAAACATTTTTTGATTCCAAAATAATAACTTTCATTTTCATTTCATTTCATTTATTGCGGAATACATATAGTGATCACCGCATATTGCTGTTTTTTGTAACCTTTCGTTTAAGTCTCTGAGAAATTTGAACGTCTAACGCTACTTCATAAGAATTTCGAGTTATTATTTTCTTCTGTTTCTGAAAATAACAGATAGAAAAAAGGGAATTTTGCATCTCTAGGGACTGAAATGTGTATTTTACGGTCTTGCCAGGTTCTAATTTCTGAATCGATGTCTAATTTGCAAATTTCAAAACGGTATGCTTGAGCGGTATAAAGTATAAAAACTCGCTGTTTTCGTAATTTTTTGAGCTCATGACGGCTTTAGATGACTTGGAGCACACGTCATGGGTCAGAGTTAATCTAACTACATTGGACGTTATTGCCTAATTTCCCATCGTGTTTTTTCCATCTCTTTTACCAGAAATTTAAGCAGATTCTGCTTTGAAATTATGTGAGAATATTTTTCATATCCAAGGGTAAATTAACAGAAATTTTTGAGACGTCGCGTCGTTTTACTTCGGCATCGTGTAAAATAATAAAATATCATGGAGAAAATTCAGCAACGCTGAATGCAGTTAGGCCAACTCCGGTTAAATGCGTCCAAACGATGTCGGCCTCCGGTTCGTCAATTTTGGATACAAATCGTTTCAAATGATTGTTTTCCATATTTTACACATACGTGACAGTTTCATACAAAGTAAGTTATCGAAAAAATGAAATATTTTAATTTTAAGAAAATTTTTGACTCATTAAAACATCGATGGTTTCATTGAAGAAGCAAGTTCCCATGCAACGCATTCCTATCAAAACTGAAAAATTGACCTACTAAAAAAACTCCCCAAACACTGCGAGTTTTTGAATCCCTGACGAAATTAAATCCCGCAATCTATGAAATGTATAAACTTTTACGTGTTAAGTTGAAACTAAGGTTTTCAGTTTCCTTATGAAAAATATACACCCTTTCCACAAAAATTGAGTCAATAGATTAAACTCTAAACGCAGGGTCAACTTTAACTATCGTTAATCGGGTGTTAAAATTATGAAATCTTGACTTAAATTTTGCAGACTATACTTGGATTGCATATAGCAAAAAGGAACCAGTGCGATTACAGTGTTGCTCCTTCAAAATTATCTAAGAAGTCTCCTAGGATAGCAAATAGTTTTGGCTTTCCGCCAAAAAATTGTTAATTTTAAAGGAAAATAACTGTGTAAATTTTAATATTATACATATATTGGGTATTTTTTTAAACAAATGGAGAAGTTGCACAGTTTTGAAAACAATATCATTGCGCTGGTTCCTTTTTGCTACATGCGATCCACTCAGTGATTAAGTTTATAAAAATATTTCGGCAATCCAAGGTTGCAAACATTTTCGCATGTGCAAAAGGAGCATACATTAAGAAGCACAGTCTTTTTCCGCATTCAGCATGACTATAGTGGACCACAACTTGGAAATGTAAGAAGACATACTGATAAATGGATTGCATTTTGCGAAAAGGAACCAAGAGTATTCCAATATCGCTAAGATTGTGCAACTTGCTTTACCTTGCAAACGTAAACTGATCACCTAAACAAGTTTTATCTTTACCTACTTCTAAGAAACTATAAATTCAAAACGAAAATTATCTGCGTAATTTTATTTTGTACATGATTTCAATATTTCTATTCTAGAGAATTCAAGTTGTGCAATTCTAGCAACACTGCGGAATGCTCCTGGTTCCTTTTTACAAAATGCAATCCAAATAATATTCACAGGGGGAAAAAACAATGAACTAAAAGCTTTAACTAGGAAATTAAAACCTATGTGCAAAAATATTATTCTTGACGAAAGAAATCTCTTACCTGATCGATGCGAAATATTTTTGACGCCAACTTAGTTCAATGAGGGTGGTTTTCACTGCAAATATATGATGGTTATATTGCTTGATGTGGTTACTTCTCTAAACTGATATTATATCACCTCAAATCCTTGGTTTTCTGTAGTTTTCTCTTGAACCGGGAGTGGAGGGGGCCTGTCTGTCTTATCATCTGGTACATATTGTGTCATATTGTGGCCATGTCTGAGGGGCATGCCTTATACAGGGTCTTCATAAAAGGTACTCCCATACTCGAAGAATTTAGAAGCACCCAGCAGAAGTAAAAATATCCTCCGTGAAAATTATGTTTCTGCTAAATTACTTATGAGCTAAGATGCAGGCAAAATTTTTTATTTTTTTAAATTAAGACGGAATATTACAAAGTAGAAGCTTACTTGAGAGAGATTTTAGAATCACTCTGTCCAGATTTTAGCTCAAGCAACCAGAGTTGGAATCATTAGCACATCATTAACATCCAGACATTCGAGAATAAGCCTAAATTGCATTTATACATGCATTCTTTAATTTTTTTGTCTATTTTTTACTGACTCCTGTGACTTAGCTGTAAGGATGTAATGTTTTAAAGACCCTGTATATGAACGGTCTTTCATACTTGGTACTTAACTGTAAGGAAGAAAAGAAAAGAACAAAGAAATAAACAAATAATTTATAGATAAGTGAACAGAATACTCAAAGTTAAGTGTTCACTGAATAAAGAGGTAACTCAAAACAAAGTAGCCGCTCAAGAATTCCCAGCTTGAAACAAGTTCAAACGTGTTATTCAGATTGAAGTTTTCTGTGGTGGTCAGCTTTAATCAAAGCAAAATCCCTTTTCTACACGACCAGGCCATTGCTTGACTAGGTAGGCATCCCGATACACGCCAATGTTGGGTCTCTCATACTATCGGTGAAAATGGTGAGTGATCCTTGCTTTTTAGAGACAATTACGCTGAGGTCAACTCACATTGAAATCAGAGCCCCCCCCCCAAAAAAAAAAAAAAAAAATTGCATAATTTGGTGCAAAATAAATTGAGGTTAGCCGGCCAGGTTGGCCTAGCGGTCAGCGCGTCTGACTCGAGACCAAGAGGTCCCGGGTTTGAATCCCGGTGTATTTTTACGGAACTGACGAGTGGATCCGCAGAAACAGATTCTACTCGGCCTTAATCCCTGAAAGTTTGAAAACTGGAGCATGGATGTGTCAAAATCCCCCTGATGTCCACTGACAATATAAAAAATATCTCTACGTTAAACTCTTGTCTACAGATGGCTGTAGATTCCTACACTGGAATAAAAGCCTAATAAACTTAAAAAAAAAAAAAAAAAAAAAAAAAATTGAGATTAGCTCCAAAATTGACGTTTGTCTAGGCGCGTGTCAGCTTTACGGCTTCATTGTTCGATTGAGGTTAAAATGAATGATTATATTGATGAGTTATTATATATTGCCGTTTAATCTTAAAAAAAGTGTGAGGAAAGAGCTCGATACAATTGATTGCTGTCGACTACCTGCTAGTGAGCTTACGTTATGTTTTCCCCGAGGTTCCGAGGAGGATTTTATATTTTCATTTTCGATATGTTACAGAATCAGATCTCTAAAATTGACCATGCTGTTAAATTTTTTTGCGATCGTTTCTTAAATCTTTTCTCGTGGAATTACTAGCTTAATCAACCCAAACTCCTCGCGGATACCGCGTTTTCCCATCTTTTTTAATATTAATTGGAAATTTAATTATTCGGATATTCGAATGTGTTGGGCAAGGACATGGGCTTAGCTAAAGGAGAAGGCTAGGGGGTCCAAGGGATCTTGGTCCTCTCCTAGAAATGAAAATAGTATCATTTGCACCCCCCTTCCCCCTAGAAATTCAGGGGGAGGGAAAAGAAAGAGAATATCTGTTGAACCAATCAACGCGAAAGTATTCTGATGTAAACATGCTTAAAACAGCGTAATTTTTGCGCAGCATTACGGTAAATTTGCATTACAAAAGCCTCAAAATGTGTTTAAGTATAAATTTTAAACATCTCCTTGGGAGGCCTCTTCTTAGAAAAACAGCACAGCTACGCCATTGGATTCCAGCGTTCCAGCTACGCCCAGCGTTCATGGAGGCTATTTCCATTTAAATCTTCCGTCACATTCTTACGGCGCAATGATACAACTATTGGAACTCTCCGGAATGCGTGAGGTATCACGCCGCATTTAAAGGCGTTTTCAAATCAGCCAAGTTCCGATACCCGGATTATCGTTTTGTATAGTTCTTATTATTTTGTTTCCATTTCTAACCACTTGTTTAATTATAATCCTCCTATCAAAAGCACCCACTTGCTAAATACAATTCTAGCTGAAGCGCCCTTAAGCGCATTCATGACTGCAAAAATGTCAAAGGAAATCGAAAAGGCCAGCGTGCATGAAGGCTATTTCAATTGTAATCTTCCGTCGCGTTTCTAAGGCGCAATGATACAACTATTTGAACTCTCCGGAATGCGTGAGGTATCACGCCGCATTTGAAGGCGTTTTCAAAACAGCTTAGTTCCGATACCCCGGATTATCGTTTTGCATAGTTCATATTCTTTTGTTATATTCCGTGCCACTTGTTTATTTTTAATCCTCGTAGAAAATCACCCATTTGTAAATACAATTCTAGCTGGAGCGCACTTCAGCTATGCATTCACCACTGCAAAAATTGCAGAGGAAACCGCCAAGCCCAGCGTGCATGAAGGCAGGGTCGCCACAAGGGGGGGGGGATACTGGGTCCCTGGCACCGGGGCCCGGGCTCCGGAGGGGGCCCGTGATACCTTTGAAAAACCACTACGAATTCACATGCAACCCTTGTTTCGTAAGAAAAAGTGAAAAATTTACCCTAAAAATTTCGCAAAAAGTGAATAGATTTTCAGAAACACGCTGGGGCACTGTAGAATTCTTCTTAAATTTTCAAAGAAGTATACTTCTTGGAAAACTTCTATGTATTTTCAAGATTTTCAGTACAGAGGGATATTTTTAGTGACTGCGTGACATTTTCTTCCGTCGTCAGATGCTGAGAGTCTCCAGTCTGGGCATCCTCGACTTCAGTGGCTCATGGCTCAACTCCTTTGCCATAGACAAACGAAGGGGGAGTCCAGGGGGGCCCGGCCCTCATAGAACTGAAAATAGTATCATATGCCCCCCCCAAAAAAAAAAAAAAAAAAAAATTCCAGATGTTTTGAATGTAACAATTCGCAAGTATTTTGTGCTGAAAGTAGAAAAAAAAAACATAATAATTCCACAGAAATTGATGGAAAAATTATTTATGGAAGCTTCAAAATGCGTCCGATTAGTCGTATAAATTCTTAAATTTCTCGGGGGATGCTCCTCGCCCCCCCCCCCCCCCGTGCTTGGGGCCTGGACCTTAAAACTGATACCAGGGCCCGAGATGGGATGTGGCGGGCCTGCTTGCATGGCACATTTAGTCGTGTTCATTCGTAATCAGGTTTTTGTTAAAGAAACATTTTTAGCTTACGCTTGAATAAAAAAATGTATTTTCACATATCGACCTCCACATTATGGCACGAATATGGCAATATGTGTGTCTTTGCAAAGGGGGATGGGATGGCCGTCATAAGTATTGGCAAAACGCTTTTTAATCGAAAGTTGCCGCTATTTTTTTTTTTTATCCTAAGGACCCAGCGTCCATACGCCCTCCATGGAGGTACTCTAAATAGGACACTATAATAATGATCAAGTCTTGCCATTTTGAAAGAAAAAGAAGAAGGTAAAATAAGAACTCAGAGAGAAAGCACTCGAGTCTTAATTTTATTCATGAGCTCAATATTTAAAACAACTTCGACGAGTAACAACTTGAGATTTTCCACTCGTATTCAAAACAATTACAGCATTCTTCAATTCTTCACTCTACTTTATTGGCATGGAAGTGAATGCAATACAGTTAACAATAGGTGATGAAGAGAGGCGAGGTAAGTGGATCATATATTTTCAAGTGCGGAACGAATTAATCCCACTTCTCAGAATTCGTCTCAAGATCTTTCCTTTTTGAAAGTTAAGTGTTTTTTAAGTATGCCTCCAGAAAAAATAGCATTAATCGTAGTCTAAAAAAAGTGTTATTTGGTGAAGCCATTCTGGATCATTTTGAATCGTATTTAAAAATACATCTACTAATGTCATCGTATCAAGATTGAAAGCTCAGTCCTGAGCAGTTACATTTTCATAATTTTAAAAACCATTCAGCGATGGCCAGGGTAAGCAACCAGCTTAGATCTGTACCCTGATTTTGGTTTTAGTTTTACAAGTTAGTTACTTGAGAATATACCGTAATTTTCCCTATAACATGCCGAATTTACTCACATATCTTCCTTGCCCTCCTCCTGATTGTATACGAGCAAAATTCAAAGTGAGAACTATGTGTCACGCATCTTACATTTATTTAAGTATTATTTAAATTTTTGAAAACACATAAGCACTTCAGATCAGAAGGACAAAGGGGAACCAAGTTTTTGGGGGACGAATGGTCTGCCCTTAAAATTGTTTACTAGAATCTCCATGATAATGAATGATCATTCATGTACTATTTATACCTGTTCTTTTCTGTACATTGCACTCAACTCTTTTTCGTTCTGAAGAGGAATTAAGTAGCTTTATTCCACTCAGATTCATTTCTTTACTTTATATCTTTTCTCCCAGTCATACACTCAAAGAAAAATGTTCCGCAAACTCTACGGCAAGACCGTAAAGTATCGAGGTAAGCAAGAAAACAGAGCAGAATGTTATGGTGAGTTAATTTTATTGCTTTTATATAATAATTTTGCTTGTAGCTGTATAATATAGATACGTTGTATTACCATGCAAGTACACTAAAATCAGAAGGAATAAAACAGCAACCTTTCGTTGGTGTGAATAAACAAAGTTCCAAAAAATCCAAGTTAAATTAGTCATGAGTGATTTGGCGTAGCGTCGAGTTGAACATTTTTGGAGCTTTTCTAAACTTCCCCCATATCAATGATACATTCAGTGAAGCAATGCATATTCAGAAATGATATCATTATTTGAATTATTTATGTACGACATTCTCATCGTTTTTGTCCAGAGTGAACTTAAAATGAGTCACTTTAATTGACTGTACCCTCTTGAATCAAGGGACTCAAATGTAAGTACTTCTCAGAAATGTCTGTCAGTGAAGGACCACTCACAAACCAAAAGATATAATTAAACGATAATGAGTAACTAAAGTATGACTAATCCCTTGAGAAAAAATATGGAGAAAGAAGGAAAGTAAAGGAAAAGAAAGGAAAGGAAAGGAAAGGAAAGAAAAGGAAAGGAAAGGAAAGGTGAGAAAAATAGAGAAAAGAATAGAAAAGTATTAATGGTCACTGTTAATTTGCGTGGCGGCTATCTAAAATTCTTCGGGTTGGAAAACTTATTTCTCGATTTAATGCCCCCGGTAAAAATTGGCGATAAGAGCTGCGTTTCAAAATACCATAGGAATTCTTATAGCCGGCTAAAGAGGGCTACAGAAAATCATATTGCTGGCTGTACAATGCGGAGAAAATCATACGGCCGGGCTATACGAAGCGATAAAGAATTATGCAGCCGGGCTATAGTTCCTATAGCCGGGCTTTACACTTTATCGCCTGGCTGTTGCTTTTTCGCCATCGATTATAAAAGGCTATAAGAAATTGTGTAGAAATTCGTGTGCTTTGGAAATCATTAAGTTTGGTACGAAACCACCTTAATATTTACAAAACCCACGTTATATTTTCCTTTAATACATATTTTTTTCATCAATTAAAACGAGAATAATCCATACAGGATGTGCATCATGAGTTGAATAACGCTGACCGCCAGATTAAATATTAGAGCCTAACACAAAGCGGAGCAGCGATGCACTGCGGCGCCTACAAACCTAACAGGGATACTTCACGCATTGCGCAACGCGTGAAGTATCCCTGTTAGGTTTGTAGGCGCCAATGCGCGTTTCGCGCTGGCTGCCCGCCTGCCGCAACTGCTTGAAGCAACTATTTCACACCAGAGGTATTGCACAGCATCATACGAAACTGAAGGCGCTCTAATATATTAGGAATGGCAGGCATCCATCAAAAGTACGGAGCTTTTACGCAAAATAAATCCAGATACTATACGGCCTAAAAAGAGAGCAGTGGTCCAAAAACTCACCAAGTCCTAGCATCCGTAATTAGTAACGTTTAGCATACACTTTATCGCCTGGCTGTGAGTTGCTTAGTCGCCTTCGGCTATAAAAGGCTATAAGAAATTGTTTAGCCGGCTATAGAAGCTATTGGAAATCTTACAGCCGGCCGTAGGTCTATGGTATTTTGGAACACAGATTTTACTGCCAATTTTTAACAGGGACATTAAATATGTACAAATAGATACTGTCTTCGAAGGGACGTACCTAGTCGATGACGATAAATAGTGTACAAGTGAATATAGTGGGAAGGAGCCAAGTCAATTTTTTTATTTTATAACAAATGGGTGATAAGTAATCTGGAGCTGGACGATGGTAAAAATCGTGGTAAATAATTAAAATAAACAAGATGGAGAAATGATGCTGGGTCCACACAATTTTCATTTTCTATTTTTTTTTTTTTATTTTTCCTTTTTTTCTCAATTAAAATAAACGTGGTAAATATCGATGGCCAAAATGCGAAACCAACTTATCTCCGTTCGCTATGTTGTAGACATCCTATCAATTCTTCATTATTTCTTTGAAAAAGTATAGTCAAATGTAATTTTTTGAACACTTCCATGATTATTCTTCTCTTTTAGCAAAATATTCTCTATAAAGGAGGGGTGGCGATTTGGGCCATTTCCGGCCCCACCTAATCCGGGACTTTTTTTGCTGTGATTCGTTACGTATAAGTGTCAAGAGAAAGCATGCCAAGTTTCAGGCCGATCGGCCCAATATTCGGGGGGCAGGGGCCCCCCGAATTTTTAAGCGCAAAATCGGTTTTAATTTTGTAGCGCCGTCAATTTCGCTCGTGTACAGATGAAAATTGGGTGCCCAGGGTAAAATTTTGCGTTCTTTCCATTTCCGCCGTCAAAATTGGCACTGTGGCAAAATTGAGGGGGATTTTGGGGGGGTTTTCGCGATTTTCCGCGTTTTTTACCAATTTTCTGCGGTTTTCATGCTTTAAGTCAGAGATTTTCAGCCAAACGACCACAGATTTGATTTCTACGCAAAAAATTACTTAGGAACACAATGACCAACTAACACTCAACAGCGGATTTCTCTAGGAAAAACTGACCCATAAGTATGTGTTCACTCAGAAATTTTGAAAATAGCCATGTTTCGGGTACAGCCCAAGCTTGTAGCACTACCATATTCACATATGATACGCTCTAGGTCGACCCTGTTGATATTATCGGGAACTTGAAATGCTACCCGCTTGGGCGGAGGGTCGAATTCTCCTCAGAAACGAATAAAAAGGCGATAAAATTACGTTTCACGTGAATTGTTGCGAGAGGAATGTTATTATATCGGCAACTTTCACCTCCAACTTATGTAATTTTTTGCGTGCTTTCCATTTCTGCCATGAAAATTGGCATCAAAGCAATTTAAAACGGGTTTTTTGGGGTTTTTTATCATTTTTTATCATTTTTTACCAGTTTTTTCCGGTCTTTAGCGGTTTTCATGTTTGAAACCTCACCAAATGAGCCAAACGACCACAAATTTTAATTTTTCTCAAAATACATTTACTATCACATCCATAAAATACGTCACGGATGAATCGTATAGCAGAAGAAATGTTGTGTAAAATCCTTATCTCTCATTCTGAATCCTCGTCAGACCATAAGTAAGCAGCATCCTCTAGGCAGTCTCCATAAGAGGATGACAGTCTTCGGGGCTCTTTTTCTTGATGTCGGTAAAAACCAAGAAACCACAGAAATGATATGCCACATGAGGTTTCAAACATGAAAACCGCTAAGGACCGGAAAAAACTGGTAAAAAATGATAAAAAATGATAAAAAACCCCAAAAAACCCGTTTTAAATTGCTTTGATGCCAATTTTCATGGCAGAAATGGAAAGCACGCAAAAAATTACATAAGTTGGAGGTGAAAGTTGCCGATATAATAACATTCCTCTCGCAACAATTCACGTGAAACGTAATTTTATCGCCTTTTTATTCGTTTCTGAGGAGAATTCGACCCTCCGCCCAAGCGGGTAGCATTTCAAGTTCCCGATAATATCAACAGGGTCGACCTAGAGCGTATCATATGTGAATATGGTAGTGCTACAAGCTTGGGCTGTACCCGAAACATGGCTATTTTCAAAATTTCTGAGTGAACACATACTTATGGGTCAGTTTTTCCTAGAGAAATCCGCTGTTGAGTGTTAGTTGGTCATTGTGTTCCTAAGTAATTTTTTGCGTAGAAATCAAATCTGTGGTCGTTTGGCTGAAAATCTCTGACTTAAAGCATGAAAACCGCAGAAAATTGGTAAAAAACGCGGAAAATCGCGAAAACCCCCCCAAAATCCCCCTCAATTTTGCCACAGTGCCAATTTTGACGGCGGAAATGGAAAGAACGCAAAATTTTACCCTGGGCACCCAATTTTCATCTGTACACGAGCGAAATTGACGGCGCTACAAAATTAAAACCGATTTTGCGCTTAAAAATTCGGGGGGCCCCTGCCCCCCGAATATTGGGCCGATCGGCCTGAAACTTGGCATGCTTTCTCTTGACACTTATACGTAACGAATCACAGCAAAAAAAGTCCCGGATTAGGTGGGGCCGGAAATGGCCCAAATCGCCACCCCTCCTTTCAAGTTATAAAGTTGGTTTGTTTTTTCTGGAAAAAATGAAAACGGAGCGGACATTTTGGAACACCGCAATGGAGATACGTGGTTTCACTCCTTAATCATCGGTGTTTTACAATCTAGTGCTAAAAATTTGAAGCACAGGAAAAATGTTTCGCCTCCAAATTGAACCGGTTTCTGTTAAACGGGCGTAAGTCCAAAAACTGATGAGACCTGGCTTTCATTGATCACGCAGGACGCTAGAGCTTATGAGTTTTTGGACTTACGCCCGTCTAATAGAAACCGGTTCAATTATGAATTTAAATGTTTCTTTTTTTCTAATTCGAGAGATATTATAAGGTTAATACGAAAGTAGTTATTGCCCAATGGTCTATATTTTTAAGACTTTTTTTTTTTTTTTTTTTTTTTTTTTTTTTTTTTTTTTTTTTTTTTTTTTTTTTTTTTNTTTTTTTTTTTTTTTTTTTTACAAAACTGATTGTTCACTCTCCCAAATCTACCAATTTACTTTAAGTGAAGTCATTAAGTATTGCCTCTTTTTTTCGTGAGGAATATGAATATGCTCATAATTTTGTAAGTGCTGACTAGTTGCACCATTAGAGTGCCTGCAATTAAGGTGGTAGGCAACTTATTTTACACCTCCATGTTGGCAGTTTGTGGAGTTGAAGGCGAACAAGATGATAACAGCTATAATACATGCGAAGTGTCTTACTCTTGGAGAATTAGAGGAGCCTTTTAATTTTCAATTTTTCAAAATTTAAAAAAAAAATGAGAAAAAAGACAATTTTTAAAGTATTTGTCAGAGTGAAGTGCACTAGATTCGGACTATTTAGACAAGTGACACTTATGCAAAGCAGCTGAACCAACTAAAAAATCAGTACATAAATTGCCAAAGTTTCAACAAGTTTTACATTGTAAAATTTTCAAAAAAGCCGTCTAAAACTAATTAAAAATGGCTTTACGTACAAAAAATATTCAAACATTCTGTGACCGCATACTTTTTGTACATGCAGTTGTGACGGAAATCTCATCTCGATACCTTCATTCTTTTTTTCAAATTATGATTTTGAGGTCTACAATACTCAGGGCAAACAAATTTTCCACGTCCTAAAAATTTGCGAGGTATAGTAATAAACATCTTACACTAAGAAAACGTCGTAATGATCATTAAGCTCAATCCAAGGCAACGGGTGAGGTTTTTTGGTGCAAGGTAACTCGAAAAATGCATTGTTTAAACACTTTTCAGAGAAGGAATCAGCTTTCATTTTCAGTTTTGGTCTATTGTTGAATAGTTAGGCAGTCAGGAGTTTTGATTTTTTAGACTTAAATTTTCAGGGAAAAAGGATGAAAGTTATAGACATGACTCAAAGTAAACAATTTTTTGTATATCAAAAGCTTTTCAATTTCCAAGGCGATTCCCTATGTGTAGATGTAGAATCATTTGTGGATGATTGCAACGTTTCCTTAATAAATAATAGTCAGTTTTCCCTCTTTTTCCCCTTAATTTTTTGTTTTAGTTCATCAGTGAACATATAACTTCGTAGGAGATTAATTGTTTCGATGTCGCAAAAAAAGGTTCATTTCGTTTGTTGTCGACCTTTCTCAGTAGAACTATACGAGAGAAATTCGGAAAAATCTGTCAGAAATATGCGAAAAAGAGAAAACGCACTAAGGATGGTGTTTAAATTATAGGCGTGGACCTGCAAGTTTTTCCTTATGATAATTAAAACAGTATTCGCGGAATTATCTTGCTCGACAAGGAATATGAAGAAAATTACGGTGGATGATGATGATTTTCAAGACAATGCGAGGATAGGCGTAAGAAATGATTATGTTAATTATCCACTGACCACTTGCAAAGCTAAACGTGAGAGTGTGGACTCCACACTCGTATTGAGAAGAAAATGGGAGGAAAATGTTTGATCTTCCTACATGCTCAGTTCGTTTTCCAAACATGATTTTAAACCCCGATTTGAAGAATATGTAGATGGCCAAATTATAAAAATGCCCATCTCATTAGCGCGAAGATGTTACCGAATTTCCATCAGTCCTTTAATGTTTGAAGTAAAGCTGATATTATTATTGCATACATTTTTTTAGCAACGTCAATAACTGTTTAATTAAAAAAAAAATATCCGAACAATCATTAGAGCTAATTAGCTGACTCTTTTCGGTCCAGAAGATGTTGGCCATCTTGGATCAATTTTAGAGCATTTTTTGAAGTGTAGCCCACCTCAAGCACATTTTTTTCCTCTCGAATGCTTTTGCTTTCCTTCCATATAGATTAACCCGATCCCAAACCCGTTTTTAGAAAAAGTTGCGTAACTGGCAAATACGGAACTGCCGTCCCTTGTTGAACAGCGAATTTTTTCAGAAGTACTGGATCGTAGGAAGTTCGATTTCTGTGAAAAAATTTGCTTACCAGCACCAAAAAATTTCAGGGTTCAATTTGAACCGAGGTTCAGTATCCGTCACCGAACTTCCCTTCTCAGTGTTACGGATCAGGGCAATGGAAATACGCCTCTTACTTTTCTAGGAAAATTGTGAATAATATTTTCCAAAATTTTCAGACAATTTTGCGCGCAATTTAATCCAAAATATCTGAGAATTTCAAGGTAAAGTATGCATGAATGTTGTCAGAAATACATGTCTTATCAAGGGAAATTTGGCAACTCTCGAATGTTCATACGGTGTTCTTCCTTAGCACGGCAGTATGAGAGAGATATTTTTCGGTCGTTTTCATCCGAATCTAATTGCATGCGCGGCTGTAAAGAAGATTATTATAGGATCCGTTCGGGGAAGCTTGTTAAATTTTTTAGGAACGGAAGGGGGGAGGAGGGGGGGGGTTGACGTCAGCGTTGCGTCAGAGATTCCAGGACTTTGGCAAGCGCACGGCAAAACTTTGCTTGCATTTCTAAGCAGTCGACCTTGCTGAGGCGTTGAGCGTCGCGTCGCACCGCATGTGAGTCAAGTCCATCCGGTGACGATTTTCGCAAGTTGGCAGCTCTGTATTTCCTCCATTAAAATCCATTGAATATATCGATTGTCGACAAGGCAGGGTGCCCCAACTATTAAAGATTATTTTACATACATTTAAATGGGAGAAAAACAGTGTGCACTTTTTAAAAATATCGATTTTCGGTGAGGTTGGTTGCCTTCTCTCTCTTTACATACTTTGAATGGAAGATAACTTTTTCTTTTTTTTATTTTTGAAAATTGCATGCAGTCCTCAATTTTAATTTCATGAACATATGTCTTGATGGTTAAATTTCGAAACGGGGTATATATCCATGTTTTCAATACTACAGGTTACCTGTCATAGTCAACGTAATTTCTTGAAAATTTTCGTGATTTTTCTTCTACGTTGGCAAAATGTTCTTTCAAAGTTTCAAACTATAGCATTGGTTTGTTTCTCTTCGAAAAATAAAATAGGAGCGGAAATTTCGTCGACGACGCACGTCGTCGCAAAAACGTCGTAAAAACGTCGCAGTGGAGGTATGCGGTTTCGTACTTTAGCCATCGAATTACATGCCATTTTCTGGATATCATATAGTTCGCTTTTTAAATTATAACCAATAAATCTGTGCAATTTTTGTAAATCTACTTTGGAACAGATGATTACAATTATGTTCGAAAAGAAGAGAAAGAAAACAAAAAAAAGAGAAAACCACGCCCAGCAGTTAGAGTAAACGTCGATGATAATAAAAGCTTCAGCTCACGAGAAGGAAAACGAATTCTGCACTTGCTACTTGGGATTAGTTTATCTCGTTCAAAATGTCTGACATTCCAGGATAATTTTCATTATTTTTATGAAGGAGCAAAGTCGAGCAGTTGATTCGTCTGTTCCATCTCTGATAAAGTTTTTTGTGTTAAAGAAGTTCATTTGAGGAGGTCAACAAAAAAGTGCGTCTTTCTTCCGCATTTGCAGCATTTTTTTTTGTTCGCAGAAGAGCAGACTGCACCACCTTGAGGTCTTTTCCTTTTTCTTCTTTTTTTTTGGCACGCTCTTTTATAGGTCAGAGGAAAAAAGAGAAAAGGAGAAACAAACCTAACTCTCAGAAACTCATCTGAATATGATTATTACAGCTCTCGAGTCACTTTGGGATAAACATTTGCAAACTATTTTTTTGTGTGGCCGCACGTGGCGGAAAAAGTACGTATTAATCGCGAATCTCACACTTGTATCAGCATAAGGTGTCATCTAAAATCCATGTGAATTATGCTTTTGAATTTAGCTGGGTACTCATTTCTCCTCGCCCATTTGTGTGTTTATCCACATGAAACAGTTTCCCTCAACAGTAACAAACAGCCTCGCCTTGATGAATTAATATTCATGAAGTATAATATAATGCATTACTCCCGTATAAGGAGCTTTCTTTCATAAAACGTTAAAATAATGTATACATGTTAATGTTGGGATAAAAAAGGGTTGTATTCCTTTTTCGCAAAGTCTTAGGTTTCCTCGTACATTTCTTTTGAAAGATTTTGACAAATTGCTGCATGATTTTGTAAAATTACATGTAATATCCTTCCGTCTTCAATTGAAACTCCCTATTTTGTGAGATAGCATGGGTTGATTTGTCATTGGTGGTGGGGGAAAAATACGATCATTTGTTTAACTCTACTCGAATGCGTCTAGGTAAGCATAAATAACTTAAAACAAATATGCCCAAAACTATGTTATTTTTAATTTATTCTTTACTTACTTGTTGTTTTTGACGTTATGTAGACATGGTTAACACGTGTTGAGGCACAATAAAAATATAATAGGCTTGCCTATATCCCAGACATGGATTATCCTGCGTTGAACACATGAAACTAACACTAAAAGTCAAAAACTACGATGGGTCGTTGACGACCCAATGGGCATTTTACTTCGCAATAATTACTTCGCAGTTTGGAAACCAATTTCGTCCATTATAAAAAAAAAAAAATATATTTTCAACCCAAACCATTACAATGGCAGGGAGATAGCAAGCGTTCCGTAGGTGATAACCGCCGGAGGTTGGCAACCCCCCCCCCCATCCAGAGGGTGTTTTTTCTTTCTTGGGGGCCCCTATGGAACCTCCATACTCTCGTTAAGTGACACTTCGCGAGTGGAGGAGACATCGCGCATCTAGACCGAGTTGTAGCCAATGGCAGTCTTACGGTGTCGCCGAATTCCATCATAAATCACCGGACTCCCCTGAATCGGACGGGGAACTTGGTCATCGTTGACACGAGTCGACTACACCGACGGAGCAAAGAGAAGGCTACTCGTCTTGTTTCAGCCGCGACCGTTTGCCGCGACCTTAAGCGCAACGCTGCCAGATCTCACCGAACAGTTTTTCCTGCTCACATCGAGCTGATCTTGCTATAGATTCAAAGTTTTAAGATAAAGCAAGTGAATTCGTTGAAGGATGCGGCCTAAGTAGATAGGTAGCTGGATCGAGTCCTATGGTTCTCAAGCGGGGGCAAAAATGGGAATTGTCGAGAGAGGGTGAAGAGGAGGTCAAAGGTGAGGTTCACAGAAAGCAAAAGAGGACACATAAGGAATAGAGCGAAGCCTTGAGAGTAAATGGGTTCGATATTGTGACTTACGATCTTAACCTTTACACTGCCTTTTATGCTGCTCTCACGGGTCGTCCATAAGCCTCACGGTAAGCCTCTTCAAAGGAAGATGGGAGGAAAAGAGGGAACCTGACTAGGAGGAAAGAGAGGTCAAAAAATTGGGAAAAGTTCCAACTGCCATTTATAAGGGGCCCATATTGTGAATGGCGCGGTATGAAGGGGCGTGTGTGTATGGGGGTGGTTTTGAAGGGAAAATGTGGATACCTTAGGAATAAAATTGTCAGACCATGGTCTTCATTTTCCTCAATTTTATTTTGGAAAATGAAGTTTATTTCTGTAAAAAAATTTTCATTTAAGCCCTTGAAAGGAAGACGAGACTCCGTAAAGTTTTGAAAAACAATTAATTGTTTAAATTACAATGCAAGTTCTCAAGCAAATGGTATGAAATATGGTTGCTGCGGAGAAGATGGGGTATTATTTTGTATGCGTCGTGTAGATTTTTGGCTTTTGCCAAGCTCTCAGTTGCGCCTTTTAAATTTCATGAAAAACTTTAATTTTGACATGTGGACGTATTTCTATCAAACAGAACTAAGCGCCATAGGGGAGGAAGGGAGAGGGGGGGGGTGCTTGGATTGGCGGGTGTTGCGGAACGCGATGCTCGTTCCGTCCTATACTCACAATCCTTTTTCATGGCGCTTAGTTCCGTTTGACAGAACGCGCTATCCGGGATTATAAAATCCTCAAAAGGAACTCAATTTGGTGCCTAAGTACCGTTTGACAGAAATACGTCCATTTAAAAATCCGAGACTCCACAAATTTAACTTTTTTTCTCAGTTTTGCCTTTTCCAAAGTCAGAAATGGACGGAACGTATAAAAACACTCTTGCGGATCAATTTTCATATCCTCTAGTTGATTACATTCATTGCAATTTGAACACTTGGATTTTTTTACAAACTTTTTACAGCCTTATCAACCTTGAAATAAGTAAGAGAAATTTTGACATAGCCGCGTAGTGAGAGGGAGATAGCCTAGTTTAAACTGTCTTTAAATCTACATTTTACTGTAGATAGATCTATCGAAGAACTTTCAAAATTGCACGAGGCGTTAAAGAAAAAATTGCGACGACGCAAATATTTCTTTGTTTAAAGTTTCTTGAAGTTTTCCCCACTCGAGACCAAATCTTGAGGCTAACCTGACTCGAAACCACAGACAAATCTGATTTTCCATGCACGTCATCTCGAACTACTCAATTTTCGGAGCTACGTGATTTTCTCTCTTCACTTGGCAGCTGTTGATCTGCGCAGGTCATTGTTTTTGAAATGTATCAAGTGAAATCTGATTGTTTACTGTTCCGGCCGCGCTGCGTCTGTCTGTCCATGGTCGGTCCGACTGACGATTCGACCACAAATCAGTTCCGATTTTTCTTCCGATCGTCGAGCGTGGATTTTGTGGATTTTCGCGGTTAGAGGTCCGTCCAATATGGGCCATTGTGTTTGGATACGATTTTTAACCCTTCAAATTTCGTCCCTTTAAATCATCGGCAAGTTTTCATCGTCCTTTAACCTTCCAGTTCGTCGTTTTTAAAGTTTTCACGGATCTAAACGTTTCACGGTGGTAGTGGTTTTACGGATCGTAATTTTCAAGGTCGTATGTGTATCGTTTTGTTTTGTGGTTCATTATTCGGAACAATCATGTCGATACAAAGCATGAAGAGGAAACTACAGAGCACCCGAATCCTGGGCTTTCAAGCAGGTAAGCTCATAAACTTAATCTATGCATACTATGAATCAGAATTTGAAATTTTTGAGGATATAGTTAGTGTATTATTAAGGAGAAAAACGTTCACAGAGGTATCGACGGCTAAAATTGCAGTTTTTAAAAACATTCACTTTTTCTGGATAGTATTTGAAAAAAAAACAAGCATATTTCATTCACTAAAATTGCAACAGAGTAATTTGCAAACAGAAATGGCAATTCATGGCGATTTTCAATAACAATTCAAGATTGGTGACCGAAATTGCGATCAGGAAGGGTCTTGGAGCTCTTTTTAAGCTTCGTATGGGATTTGAAAAAGCATGTTCGGAATATTTTTGAAAATTAAGACGTCTCAGGAATAATATTGAGCTACTCGTACTGGAAAATGTATCGAAATAAAATTTCAAACTTCGCAGTAATATCATACAATTTTAAAAAGGGGGCAAAGTAAAAATAGGGCTTGCCTCCTTTCTTGGTTCTTCTTAGCTCCGCCACTTGCTGGTTAGCAATTTGCCCATGACTTTCATATTGCCGTGCTAAGGAAGAACGCAGTATCAGCCTTCACGACGTTGTCGCATTTCTCTCAATATTGAACATATTCACTGGAAAACTGTCAATATTTTTATTCTATTTTTTTTTGGAAAATTTTGTTCGCCGTATAATTTAAAATCTCTGAAAATTTCAAGGAATATTGAACATAAAACTTCCCTCAAAAATAAAAATTTAATCGGAGGATATTTGGGAACTCTCGAATGCTTATACGACGTTTCCCCTTACCACGGCAGGATAGCTTTACGTTCTCTTAATGTGTAAACTTATACAAAACCAGTGCTACTTCGATTTCTCGAGGACTTGAACGCGAAAAGTGAGAGTGAAATTGCATTTTCATTACTCTGAAGGAGCCCTGTCATTTATTTAACAAAACTGATGAATGTTATACAATAACCAAAAAGCAGGTCGTAATTCTTAAGGACTTTTATGCGAGAATTGCAAGTGAAATTGCATATTCGCCACTCTGCAGGAGCCCTGTGCTCCTGTCGCGTATTTAGCAAAACCTCATGATGCAAATTAATCAAAAATCAGGTCGTATTCCTTAGAGACTTTCAGTGCGAGAATTGCGATTGACATTGCATATTCGCGACTCTGAAGGAGCCCTGTCACTAATTTAGCAAAACTTCATGCAGCAAAACTGACCAAAAATCACTTCGTGTTTCTCGGAGACTTTTATGCGATAATTGTGAGTGAAATTAAATATTCACCACTCTGCAGAAGTTCTGACATTATTTAGCAAAACTTCATGATACAAAAAAACATTACGGTGCATTTCTTAAAGACTTTTATGCGAGTATTCCAAGAGGAATTGCATACACATCACTCTTCAGGAGCCCTCACTTATTTAGCAAAACCTCATCTTACAAAACTAACTCAAAATCACATCGTGTTTCTCAGAGACTTCTATGCGATAATTGCGAGTGAAATTGCATATTCACCAGTCTGCAGGGACCCTGTCATGTATTTAGCAAAACCTTTTGACACAGGACCAACCAAAAATCTTACGTTAGGAATCTCCACATCTCACGCACATGAAAACCTCCGTCTCGAGAATCACGTGCTCCTTGTTGAGTACTTGACTATCTACGCGCTGTTTACTCACGCCCGCGAAATTAAGTGCGGCGCGTCAGTAGTCATGTGAAATTAAATTGGACGTATTTCTGCCAAACGGAGCCATGTGCATTAAAACATGACCCCTGGGGCCCATAAGAATGTATGCATAACAGGGATCACGTCGTTATCCACATGGTTCCGTTTGGCAGGATTACGTCCAATTGACCATCATGTGCGAACGCGCCACTCTGGTGTCCGCTGCGTGCAATTATTCCGACTCCGAGTCCTTTCCCGGTGTCTCGTTCGATGTGTCGAAATTGTTCCATACAGTGTTGTCTTTTAACAGAGAAATCCTCAATTCTCCTCAACATAGCTGTGAAAATACGTGCATTTTGACGTTCAAGGTGGCAAGATCAATCCGGTTAACTGCTTCCATTCTGCGGAAAACCACACCTTTTTCTTATTGATTGGACAGATTTAACCAGAACCAACCTAACTACATTTCGCGTTGCCTGATTTCCTCTTTTGAGTCATGTTTTGCCGGGAAAAACATGCGAAATTGCGCCTAAAAACTTGCTGAAATTTTACTGTAGGCTATGATGAATATTCTCAAAAAATTTCAAACCAGAGCTTCGTCAAGTTTTCTATTTAAAACGTGAGTGGAAATGAGGCTCTTATTTAGTCAAACAGAATTTGCTTAAGATAGGTCGTATTTCTCATTTGAGGGGCTTGGAGGACAAGTCGCACAAGTGCATTGTTTGCCATTACTAGAAATACGTGTATATGATGCCTCGAAATTACACGGATCTTTATGACAGAAAGAAAGTTCAAACTGACTTTTTGATGCTTGAAAATTGAAATTTGGGAGCTAATTTTTCACAAAATATGCCTTAAGACTATTTGTACTTGAAATCATTTAAATCTCAGTTTGCTCAAAAACTGCACTTATGCGCTTTGCCCTACAAGCCTCTCATTTTAAGTAAAGCGTAACCTCCATAGCTACGGTAAAAGTCAAAAGATACGAGCCTCAAATACGGGTCATTCAAACCTTTCTTCTCTTCTATTTTTCTACAGACTAAAAGAGATGGACTTGATCAGAGGACTTGATCAAAAATCATTGAAAATTCCGAGAAAGACCGTTCTATAGTTTTCCTGCGAAGCATTGAAACATAAAATCTGCAACTTGGCAAGTATAGTGGCCTCTGCATCGGAAATCATGTAGCCATCTGTGCTTAGCCATATATTTTTACCATACTCCCACAAAGACTTTATCGTCGCACAATTTGGCATTTAAGCGAAACTTATCAGGGTGAACTTGAAAATAGATTAAATTCATTACAAACTTTTAAGCAAACACTCTCTTCTTGCGGTGTCGTCCACTGACCATATCGAACAATATTTTCATCAGAAAATGGTCAACACCGGCTGCATGGTAATTTTTTCCCGGGCGTTTCCTCCAATTAACTGTGCGATCGCTGCTCATCGTCGGCATCTGCAACGAGCTCTGCAGTGGATGCAAGTTATAAGCAGTGGCGTGGCGTGAATTGCGATTTATCGATTGTTGTGCCATTTAAACCTATGAAAAAAGATCGATTATCAGGGTGTTCGCAGCGAACACCTTAGTAATCGATTCTTTACCATAGCTTCAAATGGCGAGATATCAATAATCGATTATTCACGCCACGCCACTGGTTATAAGTGCACCGCGCCGATGCTCGAAAATCACGTACGTCATACACGGTGGCGATTCTGCAAGTTGGCAACACCGTTTCTTCTTTTTCCCTTCTTTTTCTTCTCCTTCTTTTTCCCAATCTCTAGTTCCTTTTAGTATGAATACGCCCAATTCAGCATCCAAAGTTGAAAGGTATGACCATTTGTAGATCTTATTTGATACATTAAAAAGGTGAGATTGTATCGATATCGGTTGGTTATCACCAAATATAGTCTCGAAAGTCAATTTAGAAATCTGAGGTAACGGGTCTTTTATGATTGAATTTTTAATTCTTTCGAGTACCAAATGGCAATGCAACGTGAAATTGTCAGAAATTTTCTCATTTTCAGCTTTTCCAACTTAAATCCTAATATTTTTGTTTGAAGTTATGTTCTATTGTTTTGAACTAAACGAAACATCGAGCCACTATTGACAGGGCCGAATTTACCTACTTGCCGCCCATGGGCCGCTAGTATTTTGCCGCCCCCTTCTCATTTGCTTTGAAACATCAATAAAAACCATCAAATGAACGTGCCAGCGGGGGAGGGGTGCATAAGTCGCGTTCACTGGTGTTGAACATATTTTTTGGGAAAGCCCTTTCAACACAACTAGCAAAAGTTCACGAAACTTTGCGCGAAAGTTAAGTTCCGTAAACCTATCTCTGTGTGGACAAGGCCTTCCATTCATAAGAAATGAACGAAAAAATTATGAAAGAACAAACATAAATGTGGATTTATGATTTTAACTTCCGCCACCGCGCCTTGCAGACCGCACTGTGTTTAACGCAACGCGTGGAGTATTCACGCAGTCTTGCAGGCGCTATGCGTCTCACGCTGATCGCACTGTGTTTTCCGCAATGCGTGAGGTATCCATGCATTCTTGTAGGCGCTATCCGTTTCACGCTGTCCGCGATTGCCGCACTGTGTTTGATGCAATGCAGGAAGTATTCGTGCAGTCTTGTAGGCGCTAATATGTGTTACATGCCGATCGCCGCGCCAAGGGCTTCACCTTTTCATCTCAAGTCCTCATCAGCATTTCTCTCTAGGTAAGTCGCGTCGTTCCAGGCGAAATTGTGTGTTTGGTTTCTCTCCTAACTTGACTAATTAAAGGTGCTGCACTGCTGCCTCTTATATCACTGAATGACGACAAAAGTAGAAATTACTATACTCTCAGAAAATTAGAGATTTTGTCGCCTTTTCTCGTTTATAATTTTTTTTTTCTAAATCCGAATTTTTTTATACCTACATTTAAAAAAATTGAAAAAATTGCCGCTCCCTGTAGATTTGCCGCCATGGGCCGCGGCCCATGTGGCCACCCCCTTAATCCGGTCCTGACTATTAAATACGACCAATTATGAGTTATAGTCCACGACCCTTCCAAAATTCAGCATGAACGACGATTATCGCCAAATATCTGGGGAAACCTTGGTTTCAACCGAGGATGGCGCTTGAAGAAAAAACTTTATATAGACGAAAGCGTCATCTTCCGATGTCACAAGCGCCATGCGACGTTTCAACATTTCCAACGTCATTTTATTTTTTACAGAGAAGCTGTTGATTGAATCTGTTTGAAAATTTCACTGAATTTTATTGGCAGCCCAGAGAAAATTCAATGAAATTTTCGGACAGCTTTGTTCAACAATCGCTCTGTAAAAAAATAAAAAAGCGGGGGATATTTTTAAACGTCACATGGCATTTTTGATATTTTGGCCGTAAGGTGACAAAATAAGTCTTACATTGATTCAATGAGCGTACTTCTGCATTTTTAACTCCTGAGGCATTCTGTAGATTTAAGTTCTGACCATGACTTTAAGGGATTTGTCGCGTTCTTTTGATTTTTCCAGGCTTTAGACGACTTTAATCATACGATGCATCTCCCATGTTTTAATTATTAGAACTCAATGCTAGGTGGTCCGACTCCACGATTTGATTATACCGTCGATGAGTCTTGCCTTTTTGCACAAGTCTCATTGTCCATTGTCCGGGTGTTTTGAAACCGAAAATTAGGTTACCGATATGAGCACGTAGCGGTGTTCATATGGAGAGGCGCCGATCAGTATTCATTCATGATCAGCATAATTCAATTATGTCATAGTGTCATTACCAGCTGTTGCCAAATCTCCGCAAAAATACCGCGTTTTACCCGAAGAAAAAAATTGATGTTCTGCACCAACGGAATGGTTGATTTTGACCCAGCTAACGCCGTTAGTTGTGCGCACAGATCAAAGCATTACACAAGAACTAAATTGGTGGTTTATTTATAGTCAATGTAGAGCACCAATTAGTTAGTGTTTGACACTAATTTTGTTGATGCATATAGAGACAGAATTAATCCCATTATTACACTTTTCACTGCATAATTTTTCACGGAAAAAAAAATAAGTTTAATCCTACCAGGTTTGAACTCTTGTACTAAATTTTATAAAAGAAATATATCCGATCTTGTTACCTATTACCAGTAATCAAAATTAATTTTCTAGGTGAAGCCAAAAATAGGACATGCTAAGGCGATACTTTGATCACCTTTCAGCCAAAATATCACAAGCGCCATGCGACGTTTCAAAATTTTCGCCGCCACTTTTTTTTTTACAGAAAAATTTTTGGTTGAATCTGTTTGAAATTTTTACAGAATTTTATCGAGAACACAGAGAAAATTCAGTGAAATTTTCGGACCGCTTCGTTGAACAATTTCTTTGTGAAAAAAGACGTGGTGACGGAAATTCTTAAGCGTCGCATGGCGCTTGTGATACTTTGGCTGGAAGGTGACGACCTCATGAAGCTATATTCCTGAAAATACATTCTTCAGAACATCAAACCAACAATAATTTTGGGTGTGGATTGATATTTTCAAGGAGTTTTTGTACTAAAACTTGAGGAATGCTTCATAATCTTTTGAGCGATCTTCTCTGACTTTTGAACGCTGAGGTTCTTTTTCCCATGGAACGTCATGTATGTGGACCTTCTTCAATATGCCATACCGCAAGATGAAGTAAAAAATGAATCGCAATTAAATGTCTCCAGGCCACCAGCTCCTCTCTGCCTGATGAATTACGCCCATACCAAGGAAAAACACTGTATGGGCCTTTGGAGGTTGCCGAATTTAGTCTGATAAAAGACGAATTTGCTGCGGAACTTGTGAATATTTTTTTCTCTAAATTTTTGGAGAATTTCTTTCGCGTTTAAATGTGAAGTATCTGAAAATTTCAAAGAATAATATTCATAACATTCCTTAGAAGTAACAATTGTACTGGAAGAAATTTGGCAACGTCAGAATGTTCATACGACGGCGTTTTTCCATATAACGATGGTGAAACTACCAAACCACGTATCTCGGTTTGCGACGTCGCTGACTTCCTGTCATACTTTATTTTTTAAATGAAAAACTACTTAACGTCCAGTCTTGAAAATTTCTGTGATTTTTCCTCTTCGTGCGGAGAAAATTCTGTGAAAATTTCAAGGAATGATATAGATTTGGTCTACTTCTAACAAATAAAATGCGAGCGTAGATTTTTAAACACCGCAAACGAGATACGTGGTTTGGTAGTTTCACCGTCGATAAGTTGAATCTTGATAAAATTGACATCGATCGTAGTCAATTCACGGTCAAAAGAAGCCGGGGAAGCTGACAGCCGAAGACCGCCGAATATTCTCGCGACCTTTGACTCTGCGCTACTGTGCTGCGTAAAAACCACCTAACTCCAATGGAAACCGTAATTAAATGTGCGGTTTTTGCTAAAAATGACAGAGCTCATCTCGAGCACCATTGAACTTATCTAAAGGTCGGCTCATAAATCCGCCGAAATTTTCAGGAGATTGGCAATTATCAGCCCAGTACTTCCGCTCGAAGGAAAAACGCAGATAACGTTGCCAAATTTCCTCAAGTAAAATGAAAATTTTCTGGTGAACCTTCGGATGTTTTCGTTTCAACTTTTGACAGAATTTTATGTGAAATATTTTCAGGTACATCCGAAAATTTTAAGGAAAATAACTCGCAACATTCTTCAAAAATCAATAATTTACCGGGGAAAATCCGGCAACATTCAAATAAGCGCACGGCGCTATTCTTCAGCATGGCGGAATGAAATTAACTCCTCCGGTAAGAAGATACCCTGACTCGTTGCTTTTCGACAAACCTGAATGTTAAAAATCGCGTGTCAAAAAATCATCGACCCTGATGAGCTAAGCTTAATGATTGGGTAGGGAGTGAAGAGTATTACAATAATTTCGACGCGCAAACATAATTGAAGTTAGAGCTAGTTTGCCTGAAATATTTGGAATACGAGATATTACCGAAGTCGAGATCGATTTAATGGAACCCTGTACAAATGTTTCTTTGGCTGGGCATACGTTATTCTAAAAGCAAATTGTGAATTTCAAGGTAAGAGTGAGGAGAAGAGTTATTTAAATAAAAAAAAATATGGACGTCTATTTAGATGAAGCAGGAATTCGGTGAGTTTAGGAAGTGAAGCACAAAAGTATAGGTGAAGCTTTCAGTTGATTAGGAGTTGTTCTAGTTGTTCCATTGTTCTTTGTTTCAACATCAACGCAGACTGTGTCGTAATCCACTCATACTTAGGGTTGTTTATTAATCTACGTCCATTTCATGACGGAAAAACAAACATCTTCCTAATTGCAAGAATTCATTGCTATTTGGCGGATATTTGAAACTAGGATAGCGCTAAAAAATGAAAATTATCATTCCAATTTTTCCTCTAGAGGAAGGAGAGAGGGGATTAAAAACATAGAAAAATAGTTTTCATTGCCGAGGTAAAAAAAATATACTTCTATTCACCGAAATTTACTGTAATTAAGTGGATATATTATTGTGTATCCGACGCATGATTCTCTTTCACAACCAAGGCGAGATTTCTATAGTGAATCAAAGAGAAATAAATTTCAAAATTTATAAAACAGTAAAAAAAAGCAAGGAAAGTTTTAAAATGAACCCTTTCAATCAGTCCTGCAAGGAGACGATGGTAAGAAATAAAATAAACATAAATATGGGATCAAAAGCAAACGATTCATTCGTACTTGCAATGACTGCCAATCTCTTCTTCACGTTGTGCGTGCGATATTGGTGATCGTAACTTACAAGAAATTTTATAATTTTAAAAAACAGAAAAGTCAAGAGAAAAGAGCAGCATGAGTTGAAATGCCCGGCGGCCAGTTGGATTGAGTGACCAGTGACCATCGTTTTAGGTGAAGGCTATCTGCTTATAATTGCTCCTCCACCCCGCAGTTGCCATTCTGATCCTCGCGGCTCAGAACTCGTGATTTCATTATCCTATATGAGTACCAAGAAAAGTTCTACTTAAAGAGAGGTCTCAGTGACTCAAATCTGGTAGGACGAAGTAATAAGAACAAAGCTCAAGGAGAAGAAAATTGTAGTTTGCATGGAATATCAAAGTTTTCGATTTAGATAACGGAAGTTTTCATTCATGAGACTCTAAATCAGTGTTTGAAACTCACAGGCGCCAACGCGCCAAATGCGCCTAAAAAATCGGCCATGTCGCCTATAAAATGAAGGCTCTGCTCCAACGTGACCCCTAAAAATTGCCTTCGCCCCCCCTTCCCTCAAAAAAATCATAATTTTTCGAAATCTTCTTTAGAGACAGCTACCATTTTTGTAACTAAACATCTTGCGTCTAACTTTTCACTAAATGTGTCGTAATATAGGCAAAAAGTTAATTTGGCCCTTAAAAAATCTTCAATGGCCCCTAAAAATCAAGCTTCATGCGCCACATGGCTCCTAAAACTCGAAGGTCAGTTTCAAACACTGCTCTAAATTCGCGTTAGGTAACCAATTAAGTTTTTCCAGCCTCACTAAAGCTTATGTTATTTACCAAAGCATGCACTCAGCTATCAAAACCGAAAAAAATCATCATAACCAAAGAATTTAGTGGGAAATAGGATTGGAAACTTTTGTACTCCGTGAACTGAAATTCGGTCTACGTAGCTGAAGTTTTTCTTTCTATAGACGTACAAAGGGCATCGAAAGCAGAGCTGCAGTGATGTGGCTAGGTACGTGTGGTAACAGAAGGACGCAAAAGGTCCCAGCCGCTCATAAATAATTTTGCCTTTATTCAAAGGAAAAGTTTCCAAAGTTTAAAATTGCATTAGCAAGGTAGAGATTTTGGACTTATTTCGTTTCTCTCTGGAAGAACACTTGTTCCCACATTTCATGCGCCTCTAGTATTATTTCTGATTGAAGGAAGTTCACTTCCCACAGTTTTTTTTTTCTAAATTTCAACTCCATTGAATTTAAATTATAACTAGGTGGATGCCCCTGGCAGCTACACACGGACTAACAGTCGATGTGCGTTTCGCAGCTTCGGAGACCTGCTTCGCGAGGGAGAAAAAAAATCTGGGTCATTATTTGGAGTAACCAGGTTTACCCCACGGTAATTAACTACAGACAATCAAAAAAATAATGAAAATTAGCCCCGCAGACATATCTAGGTATGATTATGCATGACAAAATGAAAATTTGGAGATTCAGTCGTTGTGTGTTCATAAACGGTTGGACCAAGAAGAATGCAGTGGAGTTGACATGTATGATTGGTTCCACGTATATCTCCAGCATCTTAAGTATACTCCCGTAATGGTATTTAAATCCTGAGCACTTCCTTTCGTCAATTTTGTATTGACATTAAAGCTCATTCATACATGAATATCAGTTACAAAGGTTTTGTTTGCCTGCAGAAAACCTTGTAATTCCTCAGAGATGTAATTAGAAAAAGCACGTATTTCTATTTCAACATGAGCCTTGGAGAGCGTAAGGTTGTACGGAGAGTAGGGCTCACATAGAAATTGAGATACGCCCTTACGTCACAGGGACGACGAAAGGTGCGTTGGTCCCCTTCAAGTGTCACCGAATTCTCGACGGAGTCACTAATACTGAATTTGTTCAAAGTTTGTGTCGAATGTTGCTTTTGTCGCAATCCACTAACTAATGCTGGTGCGGATAGCGAAAATTCCAGGTTTTACTTTTCATGAGCAAATCGTGACAGAATTTTCAATCGCTGATTACTTGCTGCATCTATTTACTGGTCTAAACCGGTTTCTCCTGTGGAGCACGCACCCGTTAATAAATATTTTAATGGCAAGAAATCATCTAAAAAGATTCGGATACAAATCAAGGTCGTCGTGGCTTTACTCCACGGTTCACGAAGGCTACTCAGTATTTATATTGCAAGAGGTGCACTATTTGAACGAACGGTTTTTTTTTACTTTCAACTTTCCTCTTTTATTTATTCATTAAGGTGTTTACATTACAGCTTGTATATTTATTGTGGAAGTGTAGGTTTATTGGATTTATTGCCCTCGTAGCTACATGAAATCGGAATTGAAATTCAATCGGATGAAGTGGAATGAGTGGTGAAAAGAAATAAGCATAGTATCCCTAAGATTAGACTAACAAGGAAATGAAAAAACGGACTACTCGCTGTGGACTATTTTGAATTTGTATTGTACATTTTCCAAACAGAATTTATCAGGAAGGAAACACTTTTTTTCTAATCTCATGAAAACTTACTTGCCATTAATTTTCCAGTTAAACTGAGTGCATTCATGAACTGTCCATATTCTAAGTCAATTTCTGGTATTCCATCAAAAAGCAAAACAACAACAATAATATATACTTTAAATTGAGACAGGTATGAATTAATTTGCCATTTTCTTCAGGCCTCTGGACAAATGTTTTTTTAATACATCACCTCGACACGACGTTAGGAGTGCAAAAATATGTTCAAATTCCACTAACTTCAAGTAGTTTAAAATACGCAGTTCGGCCAGTTCACTTCATGAAGTAAAATACAATTTGAGCTACCCTTGTTTTACCTTGCCAATCAAAAACCGAGCATATACGTTTGTATGCCATTGGATATCAAATGACCTTGATCTATAGATAGAATTGCTAAAATAAGGATTTATCGATAGCAATTCAATTATCAACCCGCTGGCTTGGCGAGATAAAGTCTTATTTTTCTATTCTGTCGTTTAAGTCTCCAAAGATAACAATGACAAGGGAGCGTTCATTGTAAATTACGTAGCGCACTTCCTCGACATTCTTGACCCCCTTCCCCCCCCCCTTGTGATTCTTCGTAACGCAACCCTAGACCCCCTAAATAACAGTGGCGTGGCGTGAATTGCGATACATCGATTGTTATGCCATTTAAATCTATGAAAAAAGATCGATTATCAGGGTGTTCGCAGCGAACACCTTAGGAATCGATTCTTTACCATAGTTTCAAATGGCGAGATATCGATAATCGATTATTCACGCCACGCCACTGCTAAATAATTACGTTTTGCTTGACGGCTCCTCTTTTAAAATTCCTAAAATTGTGAGAAACTGGTGAATTTATAGCTGGATAAAATTTGAGGTGCTTTTTAATCATAGTATGCCAAATATTGTCGAAGAAATGAAGATGGTACATTTTTTATTTTGTGTGTATTTTTTTACCAAAAGAAAGGGTGACATAATGCTGGCTTTGACCCGTCTCCCCTTTACGTCGCATCGCAGTCTCATAGCCTTCCCCGCCCCCCGAAAGCGTTATTTAATTTATGATCGCTTCTTAATGAGCCATTAGCCATGGTACAAAATTAACCGCCACGACTCATATTTTCTTATGATAATTTTACGTAGAATAAGATGGACACATTAATACTTTTCGCATTCAATTCGTACGTGGTAAAATAGTATTTTTGTGCAATAAGACAACAAAAAGTTCCTCTGTCGGGTAACATATAATTTTACTAGAATATGCTTTCTAACAATAGATATGCGATTTTGTTGAATATTTTGCAGGGACTACTTTTTTTGTCTTGCTTTTTACTTACAGTATTTACTACACGTGTAGGTTCCGCAGTTTTCATATTTCAGGTATAAAACTATGGATTTATCAAACACTGTGGGCCTTTCATTTTTTTAAAGATAACCTTATATTTAGGAGATAATTTGTTTCACGCATGAACATTACTGTTGAACACCAAGTAGATCCTACAATAAGAGCTGAAAATACAAGTTGTCATGAAAAAGTTTGGGCAGGTTGCGACTTTTTTTCTCAAACGAAAAAAGAGTTAGACATTAGTTTTATTCGCCGTGCGCAGGCCGTAAATTAGGAAACCCGGACTAGTTTTCTTTGATTAGTAAGAAATTAATTAATGAATACGTAGGAAAGTCTGAACGAAGGAAAATTTGTATTTTTATTTTCTAATGTGCTCATAAAATGGATATTTATTCCTTTTTTCCCTTTGCGAGGTAAGAAAATGTTTTATAAAACCGCCGTCTAACCAGATTTGAATAATTAATTGCCTCTTAATTACAGTTATATTTGGATGTATTTCAGAATATGTACGCAAAGAAAAAAGACTTCAAATACTTGTTTGAACGATAACAGGGATTTGGAGCAAGGAAGCATGTTTAAAATCCATGTTGTCATAGCTTTTCGACTCAATTTTTACCAAGAAAAATACGAGCATCTTCAAGACAGCGAAACACCGAAAAAAATTTCGTTCCGTACGGACCGAGTTTTAGTACGCGTAACCGATTTTTTTTTCAATGAATACTGAGTCAGAAATCTTTCATAGGATGGTTATTAGTGCTCAGTGCTCGTTCAATAATTTTTCATTGAGGATGAAGCTCCAAAGGTAAAATATTTCCTAAAAATCAGAACAATGACGTCATGTGGGGATGGGTTCAGACCCCCCAGTCCCCACTTACTTGGCTACGCCTCTCCTTCCAAGTGTATTAAAACCTATTTTCATTTTACTTTACTCAAACTTACTAACTTTACTTACTTTCTTACTTACTTACTTACTTACTAACTTTACTTTTCATTTCTCAAAGGCCAAATCAACCTTGCTGAACAAACATGTCGGATCAAATGTATCATAGCTGTGCACTTTACTCAAACTCACTTACTTTACTTACTTACTCACTTACTCACTTACTCACTTACTCACTTACTTACTTACTTACTTACTTACTTACTTACTTACTTACTTACTTTATTTTTCATTTTACTCAAAAGCCGAGTCAACCTTGCTGTACAAGTCGGATTTTAAAGTATATCATAGCTGTGCACTTTAGATAAAATCAGTCATTCAAAACTCAAAAGTTCTTGAATAATATTCGTGCATCAAGAATAAGCACTTGGTTGACGTTGAGGAATTATGATTTGCCCATTTATTATTCAAGGCCGGAGTTATTGTCCCAACTAAAGCTGGACTATATTTTTCCCGTCTGTTATGAGTCCATACTTCTGAGGACCGGTCAAAATGGCAGGAATTTGCAATCAAAAGAACAAGCTGAAGCCAATAGACTCTGCTTCCTAAAAGCTTAGTTCCTTCCTTCTTGC
This sequence comes from Bemisia tabaci, assembly GCF_001854935.1. Taxonomy (NCBI): domain Eukaryota; kingdom Metazoa; phylum Arthropoda; class Insecta; order Hemiptera; family Aleyrodidae; genus Bemisia; species Bemisia tabaci. The sequence continues at coordinate 240,646 of NW_017548293.1, read as the reverse complement.
CGCGAAGCCTGTCGCCGCACAGTGGATCGAGAAAGGTCGGACATGACATTTTTTGCTAAAACTGCAAATTTTGATCTTTATTTTGTCACATTTTAAATTTTAAAGGATGCTTTTGGAAGAAAATTTCCACAAGGAAACCAATGGAACCCATTTAAGAACCTCAAAGTTTTGTATAAACGGAGTTATAAGCGTTTAAAGTTTCCAAATTTTGTCCAACCTCCCCCATTATCTCGATCCATTGTGCGCCATCTCGCGCGAATAATTTTTTTCGTTTTACGATTTTTTAAGACCTTGTGCACGGTGCGATGAATAATTGCGGTCTCCAGTTGTGCGGAGCATTAATTTTTGTGGCATCTGAGTTCAAAAATCAACGACGTTAGGGAACTCAGTATGGACACTTGGATGTCTTATATCAATCAAATATGAAGGATCCAATACAATGACGTCTCGTTGATATGGCACTTGATGGTTATCGAGAATTTTTGTTCATTTCGACTTATTGCTAACCTTCATAGGTTAAATGTCGCTTAAAATCCTTCATGCACAAAACATAATAAATGTGACTAGACTCCACGGACGAGTTAATTCTCTTGCTTTTTTGGCAACAGGGTTTCTGCAAAAATATTGTATTAGAAATAACACCTGAATGTTTATGATTTTTCATAATCTCTCAATTTTCTTAACCAAAAATAGACGCATAAAACAAGTTAGCCTAGTCACGTTAGATGTTCGTCTAACTTTCTTTGATTCTTTAAACAGCAACGAATCAACACTTCATTTTGAAATTTTGTGAATATATTCCTCGTAATCTCTTGTGCATATAAATACGTGAAGAGTTGAAAGGCGATAGTTAGTTCAGTTCTCTGTTAAGAAAATAATGTATGCGATAAACTTAGGCAACGTGAAATGCAGTTAGGTTAATTCCGCTTATATCTATTGATTTTTTCTTGATTTTTTTCTTCTTTTGTTGAAATTGATTTATTTCGATAGGACTTAATGAAAAGACCTTCTTCCCCCCTTGACTTCCCAAATTTTTATGTTCCACCTCACTTCAGATACCTCATAGCCGCAATAGTTGCTTTGAAGCCCGATAACTCCTATGCACTACACTGAAAAAAAAAATATCGGTGTATTTACTAAGAAAAGGGTAAAATTACAAAGAATTCAGTGTTCTATTTGATCCCAGTTTTTTTCTTGGTAAAATTACTATTTATGGAATTGGTAATTTATCGAAAAATCTCGGTAAAATTATTGAACTTTCTCGGTAATTTTACTGGACCTTGGTAAAAACGTCAATATTTTTTATCGACTGTGGTGGTATTACCGAGATAAAATGGCAAAGTTACCGGGAATTGATTACCAATAAAAGTGGTATTCTTACCTGAAAAAAAAAACAGTAAAATTTCTGGTTTTTAGGTAAGCTTACCAGTCTGTCTTGGTAAAATTACCAATAATTGGTAAAAAAGTGAGATGGTAAAGGTACCAACGGACCTTGGTAAAAACGCCGAGAATTTTTTTTCAGTGTGCTACTACATTTTACACTCATAATTGTGTAACAAAAATTATCTGTTGATCGTCATGTAAAAACTTGACAAGGGAAGTTGCATTTTTACCCTCGTAAAAATGACGATACTATATAAGCGGCATTTTTACTTATTCAACAAGTCTAAAATGCTGACCTTAGTGCCAACCAGACGCTGATCGCGCACTCGCAGTATGCCAGTGTGACATTGACACTGCCTTGCCTTTGCGAAGAGCGTCTAATCAGCACTGAGGTCAATATCTGTTTAAAGGGCAAGTAGCACTGACTATACCACCTGCTATTTTACAAGAGTATTCGTTCTCTTGCGTTTAACGTGCCTGCATTTGAGCGAGATTTATATGGACATATTTCTGCCAAACGGAACTGTGTGCATTATGACGTGAGCCCTGTTATGCATATATTTTTATGGGTCTCAGGGCTCATGCCTCAATACACATAGTTCCGTTTGGCAAAAGTACATCCATTTAAGAAAGATCTAGAAGAAACACAGAACGTGGAAAAAATATTCCACTTTCTTCTCATGCCCCGCTTTAGCGATTGCGCTGCGATTTAGTCTTCATTTCTATTACTTCTCTATTTTTGAAGAAAGAGGAATGAATCCGCAAAAATTATTCTTCCAAACGATGTATTGAGGGCTTAGAAACAATACCACCTTACTGAAAATTTTGGCGAAAACGAGTTTGTGGCTTTCCGCATCCAACAGTATAAACTTCGCACGCTGATAGTTCAGTTTTTGCCAACTCCGCATAGGAGTGAAATAAAAACATTTAAATCCCAACATCAAAAATGCGAAAATGCCGAAGTTTTTTCTTTGCCCTGTCAGTTTTGTCAACAGTCAGTTTGCAGAAAAGCATAATTGTTCCGTGTCTATCGATCTGAGGCATTTTGACTATTGGAAAGCGCCTGCGTAGCTAGTCATCTGTAAATTGAAACACACATTTCACTCATTTTATTGGAAGTGCTTCTTGTGAAAGTTAACAATTTTTTTATGACATTTTCCCACCCTGTTGTCATAGCAGTATTTGGTATTGCTTGGGTCAATTTGGATTGCATTTAGCAAAAAGTAACCGCACAATAACAGTGTTTTCAAAAACGTGCGTTTTCTCATTTTCTTTTAAAAATACTTGATATATGTACAGTATTGAAACTTAGATAATTATTTTCTTTAAAATTAACAATTTTCTTGTGGGAAGCCAAAGCTATTTGCTATTCTGTAGATTATTTTCCGATAATTATTAAAACTTTTGACTTACTTTCTTTTGTTGTTTTAGTCCGATCCTTTGTTTCTTTTCTTTGGTCACACTATGGCCATTTCGAGTTCAGCAATGTTCAAAATTGTCAATGTTCAGATGTCAAATGTTATTCAATGTTCAGATGTACATATACAAAAACATTTCGCTATATATAGCACGTCAAACTTAAAGTGAAAAACGATGAATTAAAAGCTGTACAGTTTGCAAGGACCAATTTTCTCACGTTTGCTATTGATTACCGGTCGCCTTGTTATCACGTTGTACTGTCGATACGCACCTAAGAAAACTAATGATACATACGCTGTTTCTACAATGAGCTAAAAATAGTTATTCCTCGTGGCGGACTGCGGAATGTAGTCTGTTTCTTATTTTCGAAGTCTCGGCTGCTGCCAAATTTTCTTCGTGAATGCCCTTTCCCCATACTGCCGTTCTTTGCGATACATCGATTGATCGCCCATTTAAACCTATGGAAAAGTATCGATAAACGAACACCTGAAAAATCGACTATTTACCACAGCTTCAAATGAGGGAACATCGATCGATCGCAAAGCACGCCACACCACTGTTGCCGCACTGAGGAAAAACGGCCTACGGTCATTTGAATGTTGTTAAATCTCCGCTTAAAAAATTTGTATTTTGAGAAAAATAATGAAAATTTTCTTTGAAATTTTTGGACTCTTCAGATAAAATGAATAACAAAGTTCTGTGTATATTTGGAGGAAATATTTTCGAAATTCCCGATTTTCCGAAGGAAATTTGGCAACGCCTGTTGGCACATACGACGTTTTTCAATAGCACGGCAGTATAGGATGAAGCGCTCCGATCGAACATCTCTTTCCCGAGAGAAGAAAGGTGATTTCATATATCCTAGAGGCTGAACTCGTTTGCATTTGAACTCGTCGAGCATTTGAATTTTGTCAAATTTCCGCTTTAAAAAGTTGTATTTTGAGGAAAATAATGAATATTTTTCTTGAGTTTTTGGATTCTTTAGATAAAATCACTAACAAAATTCTGTGTACATTTGAAGGAAAAATATGTTTAAATATTCACGATTTTCCAAAGAAATGTTGGCAACGCCTCTTGGCGTTGGCACATACGACGTTTTTCCTTAGCACGGCAATATACGATGAAGAACTCCAAACGAACATCTCTTTCCCGAGAGAAGAAAGGTGATTTCATATCCTAGAGGCTGAACTCGTTCGAGGCACGTTCGTCCGAGCGAGATTCGCCTTAGTATGCGGGGAGCGTGGCAGATGAAGGTTCTGTGAATCTGACTAAATTTGTAACTCAATGAAAGGTCAGTCGATGAGTCGATATTGCAACTCCTGTCCGGACTCAATCACTATCCTAGTCTCTGAACGTCATCGGGCATGTAGGCGCAGAAACTATACCAGAATTCGTAGGTATTCTGATCGTTAGGTTTCAAAATTTCCGAAAAATTATTATTTTTTCATACAGATTTTAGATTAAATTTTTTCTTCTTTTTTTAAAGACTACTCAATATTGTTAAAAAAGGGACTTAAAGACAGGATAAATATTAAAGTACAACGGGATGTTGCTGGCTTCTGTAGAAAAATATGTGTATTTCCAATTGCAAAGTTGAAAATTTCCGCTCATGTGTATATTTAAGAGGAAACTAACCAATAGATCTTCTTGTAATTTTCTTCGATTTATCTCTACTCATTCAAGATATTCAAAGAAAATTACAAAGAGACATTTCGGTTAGTTTCTCTCAAAATTAAACTAAAACATAATGCAAACTGAAAACGTCACAATCGGATGCAAGCTTTTCTCAACTTTGGTCGTCGATATCTCGCTCCATCAAAATACAACTTTAGAGTTCAACTTTGAGTTCATTAATCAACGAATAAAAATAAACAGGAGTCGGTAAATTCCCTCGTTGGATTGCTGATTGCATTATTAATTGGTCATTTTTGATTGCAGTAAAAATAGCTATTGCAGTTCAAAAGAAAATATTTACACCCTTAACCCCCCCCCCCAAAAAAAAAAAAAAAAAAAACTCAGAAAATTGTATAAGGAGATTTTTTTTACTAAACAGTCTGCTAAGCTCTAAGCTTAAAAACACAGTACGGAACTTCTCATCATGAAGTGGTTACAATAAGACCTCATGAGCAAGGATTTAAATTTCGTTTGCAATTCATATTTCCTCTATCGGATCATGCTGTGGGTGGAATGAAAATCCGATCTCTCCTGCTCCGGACCTTATTGATTAGATTTTCAAATGAGTGTAATGATCCTCGAATGACAAAGCTTATTTAATTCACTTACTTCGTATGCTAATATTAAAGTAGCATACCGTGATGACGAATATTTCTGAGTCATTTAGCCTATCTCGATCTGTGCTGATCTCTTAAATCTACCTCAATAATGGTCCTTAAAAAGAAACTGCAAAAATGTACCCAAAAATTTGTGAATATTTTTCCTCCAGTTTTTCAGAAAAGTTCATTTGCAATTAGAGCTAGAAACGTTTATACTGCCGTGCTACGGGAGATCGTCGTATGCACCATCAGACGTTGCCAAACTTCCCTTGTTAAAATACGAATTTTCAGAAAAATCTGTGAATATATTTCCTCAAAATTTTCAGAGATTTCATTTGCAATTAGATCTAAATCATCAGAAAATTTCAAGAGAAATTATTCATAACTCTCCTCAAAAAGAAACATTTTGTCGGAGGAAATCTGGCAACTCTCGAATGTACATACGGCGTTTTTCCTTGGCACGGCAGCATAGAAGTGACAAGGAGACGACTTCGCCGCATTCGTCACTCTTATATCAGAGAGGAGGATGGACGAAACCCTCATTTTAGGACGGCAACGTTGCGATGTATATTTAAAAAATCAAAGCACTTTTAGGAGGATCGATAATATGTCGAAGCAAAGCAGTTATATTTTACTTCATAGGCCCAATAGGCAACGCTGGAATTAAGTTGCGGTGTAAAAGAAACAAGCAAGATGCCCTTAGTTAGTGTCAAATGCAAGAGTACTATCCAAATCTCATTTTAACTCCTTGATGCATTGATGCAACTATTCGGACTCAATGGATGTCCGTATTGCATACGCACGGAGTTGAAGGCGTTTTGACTGTCCAGGCACTCACCACTCGGCTTGACGCCTACGGCAGGCTTTACTGCGAAGATTTGAAATGGCAGAGCGCTTCCGGAAGGGTTGCAGATTGCTTTTCGTCGAAGACTAAAACTCAGATTTTTTGCCTCTGAAAAAAGTACTCACCCTCAAAAAGTTATTTTTAACTACGTTAAGGTCTCTTTTCCATTAACTACCGTTTGTATCCCTTTGGTTTATGTTTTCCTTGCGGGAGTAAATAATTTCCTCGTAATCAATAACACAATAAAGCTTAACTACAAATGATACTGGAATAAATTAATGAACGCAGCCTGATTTGTTAAAATGCGGACATTCCTACCATGAGGAGCTTTAATTCTGACGTCATTGTTAAAATCGATACATCTAAGTCGAAAGGAAAAACACCTGGGGTCGTTGTCCCCTCACCAGCACTTGGATTATTGAATCGATATCGAATCCATCTATAAATCGATTCATCGATTTGAATCCAACATGGCCAAGACAGGGATTTATCGACCATGATCATTCAATAAGGATTCAATAATCGATCCGTAGCTGACTTTAATGAACGACCAGGATTTTGAACGAAAATATTAGGTAGCGGAATACGGTAATATGCATAATCGATTCGTCTGTCTGTTGCGTAATATTCATATTTTTGCGAAGCGGACCGTTTGAATTTACTGCGATATTTGAATTTCCGCTCGCATTTGAATATCGATCCTGATCGGACGAACAGCTTCCGCGTGCCTCTCGCGGTTATGATATCATTGATATCAGCAAGTCTCACAAAAAACCAGGGACTCCGACGCAATTCGACCGGTATTAATACACTATGCATTGAGTAATGGATTCAAGTACGAATTATGATTTAAGTGTACCTCTAATTTGATCTTACGCATGTGATACGCATAGTTTATGGCTCATTTCATTAGAGCCACGATGCTGGATGGAGATAATTACGCAATTATGCCGAGAGTCAAATGAACAGTTGAAAAAAGACCATGCAGCATCTGTAACACGTTTGCTTCGTTGCCTCATCGTGAAAAAATAGTCTTCTGCATGGAAGAGACTATTCTCTTTTTACTTAAAGTTTTACTTAAAGCAACCTGGTTTTGATTCCGATGGCTCGAAAAACTTATCCGTTGATATAACTGAACTTTTTGGTACTTTGGTTCAAGCAGCTAATCTTGTAAACATACTCTGACTTACTTTAGAGTATTTTTTATCGAACAATGCGATTGTTGCTTGAACCAAAGCTTGCTTTCCGAGACAAAAATTAAACTTGGATCTTCTGAACTGGAAACTTTGGTTCTTCCCAAATACTTTTTTCCTAGGTAACATTAGGGTTTTTTGTGAGTGTCCAGTACACCAAAACCAAGCTCATATTATCCATACTTCCTCCTCTTGAGAATCTAAGCGAATACTTGCGCCTGTTGACCTATTTTCTACCTATGTTGACTTTCAGAGCCCTCGATGGCAGCGGCCCGTTACCGCGTTTTCTTCCGGCCGTCAAGTCGAGTAAAAACCACTCAACTCCAATTTGAACCCTTCCTAGATAAGTGATTCTTGCCGAGCGCAAGAGAACTCTGGTGGAGCCTATATAAGGATGCGGATAGGCACTCGTGAGCCGGCAGTCATCAGACACGAACCATCATCCATCCGTCTCGGTGCGTCGTAACCTGTTCAAGCTCAGGGCCTGGCTTCATTCAGCTTTAAGGTTAACCTAGTGCGTAAGCTTCCTTTACGCGCTTTGGCGTAACTTGCCTGTCAATGACGACGAGCCTCTGTTGAAATTGAGTCAGATATTAATTAGTTGTGGAAAATCAAAGGTCCTAACACGTCCTGATGTGTACTTAGAAGAAGCTATGGCTTGTAAACCAATTAGTGGCTCATATGGAACAGGGAATACCACTAATACTGCAAAAACGCCGTAAATGCCATTTTAAATTTTTTGGAAACAATGTATCATGGCAAAAAAACTTGTGCACTTTAGGCCAATGTTTTTACAGAATTCTTTCTAAAATGCTATAAAGAACTTAACTTAAAATTTTGAGGTGCATAGGTACAACAGTTTTTATTTTAAAAACGTGATTAGTTCCAGAAACGTGGGAAAATCTTGATGGATTTTCGGCGTTTTTGCTTCGCACGGCAGAATAGTAGTAAAGGCAACGTATAATAGTTAGTTAGTTACTTAATTTACGACGATCAGCAACTAGGATATTTACGCCGGGGACCAGAAATCCTTAAATTTTTTTTAATTGCTTATAAGAGCTTTAAAATTTCGATGATTACTATTGGATATAGCACATATATCTCAGTGATGATATACATACCTACCCTCTAGGTTAAGTTTTCGTTGACTGAGGTCTCATTTCCCGTGTAAAGTCACAAAATGTGATTTTTCTCGAACAAGAGGTTCTATCGATTCCTGAAAAGAGGGAAATTGTACTGTATGAACTAAAGTGTGACGAAACAAACGAGAATAAATATTAGAGCCGAAGCGTGTACATAAAAAGCCATTCCTATTCCTGTAGCTTTCGACACAATCCTGTTGGAATCCGAGCGGACCATCAGCGTTGCCGTCTGGAGCATTGTTTAATCCTCCTCTTTCATGATGAACCACACTCACCGTCTAAAACCACACAAAAAAGTCCAAACAAAACTGAAGCCCGCCAGGACGGCGCGGCGCCCATTCTTCGATCGTGCACCGTGACTTTCTATTATCGTCTAACTGTCAACACCCGTCTTCATTCCAATGCTGCCAACCGTACCTATTTACCTACCAAGAAGTGTTTCACTTAGTCAAATGTAAGACACAAAAACCCTCAGGAATGGTTCAGTCTTTGTCTGAGGTAGAACTTTCAGTGCAAATTATTTTCTCTAATGTGTGGTTTGATATACGACTATTAATAAACATCAAGCAAATGTGTCAAACGTCAATTCCTGAAAAAGTTGCTGAGGGAATGTTGAGCGTGTCTGCTCAGGGTCGGACTGGCTCGCATCTGAGGGCGTAGACCCTTGGCTGGTTAAAGGGGAGTAATGTGATATTTCTTAGTAAGGGGGGAGGGGGTCCCTACGTGGAGAGGGGCTCACAAAATTTTGGCAAATCAGCACAAGTTTACGCTATTTTCAGGTTCAAAGTTTATTGATCGCACGGAGTAAAAATTGCAAAATTGAACGTGAAGCATAGCATTGAGAGCTCACGCTTCGCGTCATCGCGCCTTCAATTTTTCAGATGCAGCACGGACGTCCATCAAGTACGAATAGTTGTATCTCTGCGCCGTCGAAAACACACATCCTTTTCCTCCCTCTTTTTCCATATTGTGTTTGTTTCCGTTTTTCTTATTCGTAATGGTGCTTCAAGCACCAATACATATGGACTCATTGGAACCCAAGGATGTAGAAGTACACCTGTTGTGTCCTGATGGGTTGAATGAAGGGACCAACCGGAACACATGGGGCTGCCAGGGTGACCAATGGGAATCCTCAGGTTTCCTCAGGTTCAGGGGCCGTGGTTCCCTTGATTATCCATTTCATTGGGAATCTGCATGCCAAATCCCTATTAATTTCCGCGGGAGAGCAATATTCCCATGGACCGTTCTGATAGGGTCGCTACCCCATCCGCACAAATTTCTCAAACTCTCTCACACCGGTGCTAACCACATCTCTCACGCATACCGTCTCTCTCCCTCTCAAATTTTTCATATTTTTCTCTCTCTCTCACACAAGTTTCATCATTCCATCTCTCACACTCTCATACATTGCATCATACCCATGGGACCGTTCTGATAGGGTCGCTACCCCATCCATACGAATTTCTCAAACTCTCTCACACCGGTGCCACATAACCACATCTCTTACGCATACCGTCTCTCTCCCTCTCAAATGTTTCATATTTTTCTCTCTCTCCCTCACAAGTTTCATCATTCCATCTCTCTCACTCTCATTCATTGCATCACTCAGCCTCTCTCACTCTAGCACACAGTAGAGCCGCACCTCTTACGCATAGACATACCTGACCGCATCGCCCGACTCTCTCGCTCAGCTAGGCGCGTATTTCCATCTCGCTCGCTCCTCCGGCCGCCCGGCTGCATCTCTCTCGCTCTCCCCACCTGTGCCGGTGCGCAAGGTAATGAGCTGGATCTAGCCGGCGCGCAAGAGCGTCGCCTCGCCTGCCGTCAGTCGGCTCGTTCCTCGCTCAGCAACGGTTTCGCGTCTCCAGAGAGTGCGATGTTCGCCGCGTGACGTCCCGGTTCCCTGTGATTGTGGTGTGTTTGGATTACGGTTCCCGGCCCTGGCCGCCGTGTTTTTTTCTTCCTGCTCGAGGGGTTTTGGCTGACCTGCGCACTGTGGATTAATTTGCTTCGTGTCCTGACTTTCCGACCGGATTTTTTTTGGATTGAGGTTAGGCAGGGTGAAAGGTTCGAAAGAAGGATGTGGATGTGACCGTATTTTTTATAGCTTTTTTTCTAATACGGGAATGTGATTATTTTCTAATTCCTGTGGCTAAAAATCTGGTTTAGTGTTGCGGAGATCCAGTTAAAGTAAAACGAATTTTCTGACAACCTTATTTTATTTTCTTTTTTTTACATATTCGAGTTAGAAAGGGAGGAAAGAAAAGGACGGTAGGTTTAAGAAAATTCGGCTTGAATATTAATAATTTGTGTGAAAGCGAATACAAATACGCAAAAGTTCTTTAGCGGGTCATCAAGAAAACTCCGTTTTTGAGTATCAAAACTCAGATCATGAAACAATCATAATGAGGGGAAACCTTGGTTCCTTTTACCATGTTTCCGAAAACCGTCTCGTAAGAATATAGTACATGGTCTTCTTTGATACAAAATATAAGTTCTGACGGGATAATCAATGAAAAGGAATTTTCTTTCCTTCATAAAAAATTTAAAATTTGCTAGAAGTTTATTACTCTGGGGCACAAATCAAATTTTTGCTCAACGAAAGTCTGCCAATTAAAGTGCGCGAGCGCCATGGGCGGATTACTTAAATGTTGGTTTTGGCGATTATGACGCAACGCTCTCCAATTCAGAATACATAGCAATTTAATCCACAGAAGTGCCTGACAAAAAATGTATTGCATATTGGGTCATTTTTATCCAACAAAAATAATTTTCAGCTAAAAACTCTCGTTTTATCTTAGCTTAATTGTGAACAACGTGTATGAAAATGCTCAATTTTGCCGTGCATTTAAGTTATCTCCGTGCTATGTGTACGTGTTATAAACGAATGTCGTAATCATTTTTACGATGTCACATCATGAATAATCCACGCCATCTGCAATGAAATTTTTTGAATTGTTCAGCCTCTAAAATGTCTAAAGAGTGACAAAGCTTGCCGTCTTTTAAGGGTACCTAAGTCGGTACAAGGAAAAAACCTTCCTTCGCAAAAACTCCCAAGAATTGACCTTAATACGTGCCCGGAGGAAATCAAATTTCTGATTTAACAATTGAATTGCCAAAAAAAATGACTGACATTTTTCAACGTAGATTTTACAAGAAAACAATACTACTTTAACCACTATTGTAAACTGATTTAACCACGGGGGTGGTTAAAATAGCACTTTTCTGTTGTAAAATCTACATTGAAACATTGCAGTCACTTTTTTCTAGCAACTGAATTGTTCAATCAGTGGTTTAATTTTTTTCGTGTGACATTTTTTATACTGAAGGAAGGAAACGCTAAAGCAAATGCAAGTCTAGGAGGAGATATAAACTTACGTTTTAAAAGAAATTATTTTGAAACATTAAGTTAAATCTATACTTAAAACTTTCAATAAAATTCGAGACGGGAAAGATGAAGTTCCTTGAATATGGAAGGGGAAACAACCACGTTAGTAACAAATTTTTTCATAAAAAAAACTAAACTTTATAAGGAACTTACTAACAAACCATCCTCAAAAATTTTTGAGACACCAAAAGGAAATAAAGATAGAGTCGAAAATCAATGCCTCTGTAAGGGATTAGACTCAAACGCAAGGGTAGCAAAAACAGCCCTCATATTTGTACAACGTAGCACGGAGGGCGCTCAAAGTTGCAGGTCAGCCAAACGTATTCTCCGATACCGCGTGTTGCATGGCACGTGCTCGCGCCTTGCTCTTCGCAAAAATAAAACCCTCAATTTTTTCCAGAACTTTGAAGTTCCTGTCTCAATCGAACGAACCAACTTTACTTCCCCTTGCGGAATATGGTGCAAAGTTAACGACTGCAAGTGTAGCTAGTTTTGACGTTGAGTCAATCTTGTACAGATCTTTAGTGGATTTATTTTGTGTGCCAAATCAAATTTAGTCATCATGAAAAGCACTCAAGGAAAGTTATGTGCCAAACTCTCGAGCAGTTTCCTAAGGAAGTGGTGTAAGTTATCCAAGAACTTTTTTGCTTTCGAGTTTTATCAGAGCATGGTACTGTTTAAGTTTTCTTATGTTACAATTTTTTTGGTCAGAACTTTGAGAAATCATCTTTGTATAAGGTGCTTCGTAGATAAGAAGGTAGTGTTAAAAAGTCTCCAAGTCCATTAAAGACTCTTTTTTCTTCCTACTGCGTCCAAAAAGTCACATCGAGGAAGTTTTTCTTTCTTTCGCTAGTGATGTACGGAATAAACTTGCCATTCATACATGAATTTTCTTTGTTGCTAAGAAGAAGAAAAAAATTGAAAAAAATAGGACGGAATGAAGAAGTGAAAGAGAAGAAAGAAGTTAATGGGTGGCTCAAGAAGAAGGGAGCAGACAGCAAAAAAAAAAAAAAAAAAAAAAAAAAAAAAAAAAAAAAAAAAATGTTTGAAAAGCAAAGTTCAGCAAGACCACGGTTGAATTACTTATTTCATCACTCACTCCTAATGCTCAGAAAATAAAACCTTGATCAGAATCCTACCGAGAGCATACATAAGAAAAGAGAAAAAACTTCAGTCGAAATCGTAGGCCCTCTTTAAATTTTTCCACATCTTTGATGATAAAAATATTTAAATTAAATATTTAAATTTAATCAAAATTTAAATTGTCATAGGCTGTCATGAGTTCATTCACATACCTTTCCCTCAATATTCAAGACATCATGGCGCGGCTTTTAAATGATACATAGATTGAAAATTTTATAAAATGCTCCTTCCCTCCTCCAACTACCTTGAACTGTCTTTTTCACCATTACTTAGAATTCAAGTTTTTCCAGAATTTAATTTAATTCATTCAGATTTCCAACAAAACTTACTGTTGCCACAAAACCGGAGGATTGAGTTCAACGTTTGAAGTTTGTCTTGTGAAATCGTTAACTGTTGACTCACATATTCAAGTTTCACAGGCCTAGTTACCTGTAACGTGGTATTTTTATTCTCTAAAAGTCCTGTTCATTAATTAGCTGCTCCGTTGATACTTTCCTCGGTAGCAGTGTCGCCAAGATTCCGGGAAAAATAACTGATACTTCTAATTTTCGCGCTAGACAATCCGGCAAACATTTCTTTCTAATGGCAATCGTGAGAAAATGGTTTGCTGCATGGCAGTTTTTGCAATGCCAGTGACCGAAAGCGACTAAAAGTGGGTTTTAAGGCACAGAAACGCACCGAACCCAAGTTAGCAAATTACAGGCAAAAGATAATACTGTTGAAGATATTTCATGTCATGTAACAGTGCTGCTTCAAAATGTTAAAACGTTTTCTCATCGTAATAATACAATAAATTAAGTAGAGAGTATTGTGCACTGGAAAAAAAACACATTGGATCTAGAGTCCAGACTCTTAAAAACATCGACAAGAAAAAACACTGTTGATTCAATCAGATTTAAGCTTTAATCAAGAACCAAGCCTCTTAATTTGAGCGGATTTCCTTTTGATTTAAGCTTAAATCTGATTGAATCAAGAGTCCTTTTTCTTTTCAATGTTTTCAAGAGCCTGGACTCTAGATCCAATGTGTTTTTTTTCCAGTGTGCCGTTCTACATGGTTTTAACAACAAACTTGCATAGTTAATGAAAGAAGAAATAAGGGAAGAAAAAATAATGTAACTACCATTATTTTGGGAACTGTGTAGACTAAATTGCAACTACTTTTGAGAATTTTTAAATTTAAAAGAAGAGTTTGCCTCTTTGATTTTCGTCCGTCAAACAGCTAAAGTAAAATTCAAACAAATCGCACAACGCTCGAGAGTCAAAACCGCGTCACTACTTTATGGCAATAAAACTGGCGTAAGTTCTAAGTCGAACCGGTTTCGGAGATGGTTACAAAATGGACCTGCCAACACCTCAAGAGACAGACTGCATTTGTTAAGATTTATCATTAATGAGAGCAAATGAACCAACTTAATCAACCTCATAATGAAACTCAACTCACATGGCCAAAATGTGCGTTTAACTTTCCTTTTGATACTGAATCTCGTTATATTTGACATTATACGCGTACAACGCAGACAAACTTTGCCTTAAAAATTACATGCATATGATTTTGACGTAATTGTATTGCTATTATTTGGCTCTCTGTTTGATTTCCAACAGCGACTTAATAGAGTTTTGGATTTAAAATAGTATTTGCTTTTATTCCATAGTCATTTAGTCCATATCAAACGATAGCAGATTCGAAGACACAATGACCCTTAAAGTTAATTAGAAGTTTAAATTTCCTGACTCGAAATATATTTTCTCTAGAAGTCCTCAGCGAGCAACCTACTCTCTGCGCGACGTAATGTATTTGTATTTGTCGGTGTCGGAACATCCAAATCCTCCGACTTGAAAAGCACCCAAGTGCTCAAAACTCATCAGCACGAAAAATTGCAACGGGCGGAAAAACCAAAGTTCAAAAGGCATCGATGGTTAGACTTTTTTTAAAAAATGTTTTTCTTACTCATGTTGAGTAGTTTTATATTATTACTGAAACTAACAACGTTGGGTTATTTTAAAACCAGTGATTAAGATTAATTGATAAACCCGCAGATTTTATAGTTAGGACGCAGCTCTCTCCTTCCGGAAGAAGAATCCGGAATTTAAAACATCGGAATAAAACATAGGATCTCCTCAGGATTTGAGACCTTGAGAGATTTTAACCTCCGATAAAAAACACTCGTGCTGTTTTAAACGCTGTTGGAATGAATAATTCTTTCGGTTACTTTTTGCTCGAACTTTGTAGCGACGACCAGAATACTTCACACATGAAATTAGTTGAGGTTGAAAGCAGAAAAATTCACGAATGCGGAGCGTTCGTTGATTCACTGCATTGATTTTTGCCACCGTCATTTTTTACGTATAATATTCAAATTTAAAATTTCTGTCGAATGTCTGCTCAAATTCTTTTGCATTTAAAATGTTCGGAAATTTCCAGCCAATTTTCATCATGTCTTGCCGTCTTTCGTAGAGAAAAACTGACATTATGCATTTTACAATCATTGCATCCACTCGGATTTTAGATAGAAAAAAGACTGAGTTTTGAATAATTAAAATAAAAAAGAACGAATAATTTAAGAAGATTTTAGGTGTACGAAATTTGCAACCTTAAAACAGGTCAAAACTCACTACACTGATTTCAGAGATGGTTGAAAGTAAATTTAAACGTAATTAATCCATAGATTTTTACACAATAACCACAAAAGAGTCAAAATCAGTTAACGAATGATCAGACACAAATCATATTAATCGAATAATAGTTTATGTTTGGAAAATAAAGATTAATATGGGACAGGGGACACAACAGGAATGAATAGGGATATTTTTCCTTTTATTTTTCCCGACATTGGATACAAATTTTTAACCAGAGGCAGTCTACCTATCATGCAGCCTTTGGCACAGTTGCCAAATTCTCTATCCCATCTTATAAGTTTTCCATTTTTTTAAAAAAAAAACAACAACAACAACTCAATGGCTAAAGTTTCGATGAACGTATCATAAAAAAAAACCTCATCGTTCAATTCCGTTCCCTCTACATTCCGTCAGAGTTATTTGACCCGCAATCTTTTCCTCTTTCTATTAGCATGCACGGTGACAGTTCCAACAATTTTTCGTCCAAAGTTCCCCCATCCGAGCAGCTTTCAGATTCTTAAAATTTCCCGGTCGTTCTTGTATCATTAGCATCACCGCTGCCGTGGAATGTTTGGGGAAACCCAAAGCCCATTTGGTCAATCGCTTGGAACTGGTTCGGGAATGTAGGAAATTTATTCCTTGCATCATACCACGGGAAACCAGTTTGAAATTGCGAATGTTCCAGAAGTAAACGGGGGGAAGAGGGAGGAAACTAGAGAAAGGTTGGGAAAAAATTTGCAAGGCATTTATCACCGCGGGCCGGTTTACCAAGGAGAACCTCTCGTCATAAGCACTGACCGCGGGAGATTACTTTTAGAAAAAACAGAGTGTCCATCTGGATATACATATTGTACCTTGTCTGGTTGGTGTTTCAACGAAAATAGAAAACAAATTCAGGATGTTTACAAACTGATGGCTTTTACATTATATTTACATGAAAGAAAGAAAAACCCCTGTCATTATGCATAACTGTTTCATACGTTTTGGATGGTGCAAAGTATATTAAATTTGTGCATTTATGTATTGACAACTGTAAGAAGTAATTGCGATGTTATTTTGAAAAGTGGGGTATACGAATAAAAATCCTTTTTGGTACCAAAATTGGAAAATTAATTGGAGACTAAAAGCTGTCCCCGATTCGTAAAAATATTCTTAAGAAATCTATGTGCGCATTCTGCCTTAAGAGTGTCCCTTTCTTGGGGACCTCAGGGACTTCGTTGAAATGTGGCCTAAATAAAACCTTTCAATGAGACAATCCACCGGTGAAAATTTTAGCTTGAGTTCAAAGTTCGTTCTTGCATCAATACATTGTTGCAAAATCTACTTTTTCACAAAGGTAAAATGATAATATTTTAAAGTTCCTCGAGGTAAAAGCAACAGGAACCCTCTCAGTTGATCCTTGCTAATTTCCTTAAAGGAAAGCACATCAGGTCCCCAGTGGCGCGGCGTGAATTGCGACGTATCGATTTTTATGCCATTTAAACCTACGGAAAAGGATCGACAAACAAGGTGTTCGCAGCAAACACCTTAATAATCGACTCTTTACCATAGGTTTAAATGGCATATCAATCGATACATCGCAATACACCACGCCACTGCAGGTCTCCTCGGTTAGTTACGGCAGTTTTGTCAACACAAACCGAAGCAAAGGTGCAAGAGATCCCAGAGCTTCCAGCAGCCACCGGTCACCGCTGACCGCGAAGCCCGGCCAGCGTCGCTGGAGCAGCCCTCCCCATAAGTGGGTCAGAGAATCAGTTACAACTCTACGGAGTTGTTACGTTGCGGAAGCGGGGGTCATTGCAACCGGCGGCGCTGCGGCAACTCTCCGCCAGATAGCGCTCGGGTTCGACGCATCGATCTTCGATACATTACGCGAGAATGATAGGACTGTATCGAATCTCCTCCGGCTCGCGAAGGCCGTCGTCGGCCGATTTGAAGGCTCCCCGGCGCGTTGTGCCTCTAGATCTTCGGCCGGCCAACCTCTCCTGTCCTCTCTTCGACAGCCTGACCTCAGCTTCATATCCGGGTTTCGAGAGGGTTTTGTGCAGCTTTTAGCCGATTTTTCGGCCGTTAAAGCTCGCCTCTCCTGATGTTTTCCTCATTAATCGACAGCCTGCAAATGTTCTACATTTCCTTTGCTTTCATCCACTAGTGTTGCTTGGCCATGAGGAAGGTCGCTGTATGACAATCCGAATGTTGCTAAATTTCCTCAAATAAGGTATTCATTTTTGACACAGGTCGTGAATAATTTTTCTTGATTTGTTTAGATGATTAAAGTCTCAGAAATTTTTGGACAACAAAAAATAGTAAATTTTCTTTAAAAAATAGGCCATCGTCACAGAAAATTTGGCAACGCTGCGTTTTTATAGCGGTTTTTTTAGGCAGATGAGAGGTGCTTGGTCAAAATGTCCAAAAAATATGTTCAAAAGTCAAAATGTCCAAAAATCCAAAACGGCCAAATATCATTAATGTCCAACAGAAAGATAAGTCCAATGGCGAACGTCCAAATGTGAGATTAGGCAAAGGGTGGGTTTAGGTTCATTTGAACTCTTTTGACTTTTGGACATTTTGACCAGATGAGATGATCTTCTACCGCATTCCACTAAAAATTCACGTTTCTGCAAAGTTACATGTTCTTTACGTTACCTATTGAAAATCAAGACCCCGCACCAATATTTACCTGGTAGTGTGCATGAGATTCTTGATGTTCAGACTAGTTTAACAAACCTGCTACCTGCAAACTGCTTGATCTAGCATATATCTGTCAATATAGTATCATCCATCAGTCATAATCAAGTTAAAAATAGCTTACATCTCCGAGCTTAACTTTTGATGAACTCGATGACATTGCTTGGATCGGAAACGTGAGTTTTCTAAATCATATTATTTCCAGTAGAGTATCAGAAACATTCTTCAAACCACTGAGTGTCAGGCCCCGCCGCGAGTGCGTGTAAGTCCGTAAGTACTTCCTTGCAAACCACTGAATGGGTGAATGGCTGATATTTAGCGGAAGACGCGCGTGAACTTTGCTCACTCTCTCCGCACTCTGAACTCGAGTGCAATGAATGCATCTTCGTTTTCGTAAAGTGAAGAGGGGTAGGAAGACGTTCGTGCTCGCACAACGACGGCCATTGTTTCCCGTTCGTGGTTGCCCGATGAGCCCAAGAACTCTTTCAAAACGTGCTTTAAAATGCATAAACGTCAAATTATTTTAAAATTCACGCCGTATGTTTTCACCGTGTCCACGATTAATCGACTAACATTTCAGATAAGTTCAGGCTTGCCCTCTTTGTACCGGTTTGATTGCACCAGGGAGGCTGTATTTGTATTTAGGGAGTCCATGGGGTGCCCCTCAACGATATACTTACCCTTAGAAGCTTGATTTTGGCGCGACTTGGAGCGCCTTCAAATCTTGCCGATACCATTCGCTTTTCCGAGAAGTTAGTTTAGTTGCCTATCCTCACCCTAACTCAAGTGGGGTCACTGGCGCAGACGCATTTGTGAGGGTGCTACTTGATACCATCCGTTTAAGAATAAGCTTGCATTGAATTCCTAGCATTCAGTATACTTTCCATCTTCTTTCTCACCTCTGAATTTTTACATTTTTCTATTCCAAAAAAAAAAAAAAAAAAAAAAAAAAAAAAAAAATTAAACTGCGATTTGCCGGCGATTGCTAATTACAAGCTATATATACACTAGCCACAGTTAGGCTTTTTCATCCGGGAAAGGTTAGTTTTTCTAGGCCTATGCGAAGTATTTCTACTCACTCACCCCAATCGTCTTTAAACTAGGCCCAGGAAAATTATTTTAACGAAGACCAGACAAAAATCTAAAAAAAAAAGAGGAAAAACCAAAGACTAGCCCCTCGGCCGCTATGCGGAACTGAAAAATATCAACGTGTTTCCTTCCTTTCCATTCAGTCTTTTTCTGATTCCCGATGATCAGCACAATTTTCGAGCCCATCTGGCGGCCAGGCACGTACCGGCGTGTTGGACTTTTCGCTGTCCGTTCATCGCGAGCCTCATTCAAACTTCGCGAGTTGCACAACGCCGCCGTGTAAGAGTGCCTCCTGAGTAGGAATGACTTAACTTCAAAGGAGACTCCTGGTAGATACGCGCTTTTCGCTTAGCACGGTAAAAGTGTGCACTATGTTCGTTCGATGGTGTCGGTGTTAGTGCCGGAGTTGGAGTTGGGAAAGCACTGTTACCATCACAGCTAATTCGGTAACAAATGAATGACTCAATGAGTCCCCTTCTCTAACGGGATCGGTTCAGTTAAACGCGTTTGAATTAAAAGGAACTATGTCCATTCTAACATGAGCCATGTGATCTGTTGCAGTCCATGCAGTACAAGGTTCACTCCACCATAGATATAGTTCCTTTTTTATTTAAATGCCGCCAGTTGACGTTGGTGATCGAGTATCTTGTAAGCTAATTTGAACGCATTATGAAAGAAAACAATTTGTATGAATGAAAGTGAATTAGAAGGGCCTATGCACGTAGGGTTTGCATACTTTATTCTTATTGATTTGATTTGATTTCATTCAGCTGAACATAGTTAATTTTAGAATGAACACGTTCATTCAGCATTTGTGCAGCAGAGAAACCTCCGATAAAAAGATGACGAGTTGTAGCAAATATTAACATTTAGATGTCTACCGGTCAAAATAACAATTCGGATGAAATGGTAATGCAATGCTGCAGATGTTCAACCTTACCATTCCGAAATGAACATGGTTTCAGCTCTGCCGAATTTTTCTGTAAAATAATAATACAGTTTATTTCGGCCATAATTTTAGGGCTTTCCCCAGATGTCTGCTTGCCCAGCATAGCTAAATTCGGTCGATTTCTCTCAGAAAGTCTCTGAAAGGTCGGGAATTGTTCACCAAAAAATTTTTAGACACCCACACCCTGTAAAGCAGTTTAGGCATCCCGCGAAAATCCCCACTTCCAAGAGACCCAAATACAGCAGGGAGTGGTGGTCGGAGGGAGCTTTTGTCAGTTGAAGTGAGTGATATCCGAATTAGAATCGCACAGAAAATTGGCCATTTTTCCTGTTCTCTCAACGACGACGCGACGTTTAATTTGGACCCCACACCAACCGAGAATACGATCTCAGATTGATCCAAATTCAAATGGATCCAACCAACTTTTCCCTTCGTAGATATAATCTAATTCAGCTAAAACTAGTGCGAGTGAAAACCAGTGATGTCGAAAACCGCGAATCTCAGGGGAAAACCCTGTGTAAGTATGCTGTTTTTGCTCAGCACGACATGTAACTTCTGCCAAATCAATCAGAGGAGGTAGTGAGTGCGCGAGGACGAAAGGAAAATTAGAGTACGCGCAACACCGGATACCGCCAATTCTCCCGATTTTATTTTTTTTTCAATCTTTCACATTATCATCAGGAAATTTGAATTCTAAAAAAGTTGTTGTAAAGTCATAACTTTGATACAAAAATCAGTATGCGATCTGAAAAAACAGCAGGTTTTTTCTGTGAATCTGCATGACCATAATTCCGAGCTATATATCTCATCGAAACGGGTTGACAGATCAATCGCTTTTAATGGGAAATCAGCAGCGTGTCTCTTTAATTTGATAACGCTGCTTGGCCTTGATTTTCGTGACTGATTGGCTTTTTCGGCGCGCAGTTGAGTCAGCGAATTGGTGCATTAGTCCGCGAAGGTTGCCAGACCTGTTCCGTTGCGACAAACTAGAATTGCCTCCAGGTTTGCGCGACTGTAGCGTAAAACTTTGCCGGTTTACGCGAATCCCACTTTGAATTGGGGTTTAATTTTTGCACTCAGACAGCCCTGCGTAGAATCTTGACTGATTTTTCGTCACTTGCATTTGCTTCGGGGCAAAACCCAGCCCGTCCAATTGCAGCTGTGAGAGTGTGATTTACACTTGTCCGATTCGCGATACATTTTCGTGCTCTAAATACGATAAATTAATGGGACTCAGAGCTCGTATCACCTTCAATGATGAAAATATTGATGCAAATGTAAACTCACTCGTAAAACAGGGTAACCAACTGACCAACCGGCGGTATCGAGTTATTTCGCCTCGGATAAATAGCGGTTCTTGTTTCATTTCTTCCATGATAATTCCTTGCTGATTATCTATAAAGACGCGGTCCTTGCGGTTTCCCCGACTTAAGTCTCATGCTAAAATCTGTGACGTAGAGTAGAGAGAAATGTTAATGTAACGTCACTCCTGCATTCTATTGTCGATATCAATAAATTAAATTAAAAGAAAGAAAGAAAAATCTGTGACGTAACAAAATGGCGGTGACACTCAGAGCCAAAATCTGGGAGAATCCACCTTTCTTCATATTATTTTAACGTAGTAGAATACAGTTCGGACAAATCTTATTTCTTTGGCTACAAAATACTGAAAAAAAACACATTCGATCTAGAGTCCAGACTCTTAAAACATCGACAAGAAAAAATACTCTTGATTCAATCAGATCTAAGCTTAAATCAAGAACCAAGCCTCCTAATTTGAGCGGATTTCCTTTTGATTTAAGCTTAGATCTGATTGAATCAAGAGTCCTTTTCCTTCAAGAACCAAGCCTCTTAATTTGAGCGGATTTCCTTTTGATTTAAGCTTAGATTTGATTGAATCATGAGTCCTTTTTCTTGTCAATGTTCTCAAGAGTCTGGACTCTAGATCCAATGTGTTTTTTTTTTCCAGTGAATGCAACTATTCGAACACGATTCAGTGACATGCGCGACTGACTTATTTCATACTTGACGTTATTCTTTTCGACTTATTAATTTTTTCCCAAGTTTAACCGTGACGCTAGACTGAGCTAGTACTCCGCCTATCACTATTATTATTCCGGGGAAAAATCAAGGAAGGGCCTGTCAAGGAAGTCGCACTTCAGGTGGAAAGTAACTACCGTTCTTAGGAAGAACGCCTCATGATTCTTTCAACGTTGCCATAATGATTTAAATATAACACTAATTTCCTACACTGGAAAAAAACATATTGGATCTAGAGTCCAAAATCTTGAAAACATTGACAAGAAAAATATTCTTGATTCAATCTGATTTAAGCTTAAATCAAAAGGAAATCTGCTCAAATTAAGAGGCTAGGTTCTAGATTTAAGCTTAAATCTGATTGAATCAAGAGTATTTTTTCTTGTCGACGTTTTTAAGAGTCTAGACACTAGATCCAATGTGTTTTCTTTTCTAGTGTACAAAACTTGTGAATATTTTTTTTTCCAATTTTACAGAGAAAGCAATTGGAAATTGAATCGAAAGTATATCTGAAAATTTCAAGGGAAAGTTGCATTAAAAATGAGCCATTTATGGGGGAAATTTAGCAACACCGGCATGCCCATACGATGTTTTTTTCATAGCACGGTAGTGTGTCCCTCTCGAATGCGCGCAGAGAGAGCGGCCTGTCGGTATAGCGCACTTGCAGCTTTTGCCTTTCTCAGACGACCGCGTCTGTGTGAGTGCGCATACGTAGATGATTTTGTTTCCGTGTTTGTGAACGGGGGCGTGATCACGCATATATTTGAGTGCATAATTGATGTGGTTGGGTGGTGGGCTCATCGGCCGAGTCTCGAGTTGAGTTAATTAGGCTCAACTCTCAATCCGATTGAATTGAAAGTTAAGTACCTCAGTTGGATTTGCATTTTTCGCAACTTGTGAGAGCTCTCGAAGTACCACATAGCTTCTACGACATTGCCTTAATCAAAATTTTAAGACGGTTTCTCTGTCAAAATTCAAATTTCAGCAGTTGTTGGTCATCTTCCAGATGAAAGCAAGTAACAATGCATTTCAATAAGGCGAAATTTCTACTCCTAAATTGACTTTTTTCTTGAAAACTACCGGACATTTTTTATCGAAGATGTCACTGATTTCTTATATTATACACGCAAGAAGTGCTACAAGTTTTGACGAAGACTGCAAGTTCAAAATGAATTATGCGAAACAATTTCGCAATCCAGGGATTAAGTTTTAGTTTTCTACATGGCATATGACAAATTACCTAATGATGCAATTTTAAAATGATTTTTTGAAAGGCAGCGTCGTGTGACGTCATCTTGTGGGATTTCCCATTTAAAGACCTGAAATTTAGAACATTAGGTTATTTTGTCATATTTTCTCCAATAATTGTCCAATTTAGAAACCAAGGATATCCTCGTGCTCAGTTTTCCTGGCAGTATCATTTAAAAGATGAATTTCACAAAATTTAAGACACCTGCAAATTCTCTATTACAAAATGTAGTCCAATTATTTGAAAAATTCAGAGGAGTACACTAATAAGTTCTCCACAAAATTCTTCATTTACCATAGGAAACTTGGCAACTTCTGTAAGTTAATAAAGCGGTTTTTTTTAGCACGGCAGAAGAGCTCAAAGAAGTGTCCGCGAGGACCCGAGGTGGAGGTAAATAAGGTTCACGGTTGTTGCAGCGATGTGGTCTCGAGATGAGTGATGCGCAAGATGACGTAGTGACGTGGTTATTGATGAAACGCATAGGCAAACATAAACAACTCCACAACTCGGAGGAGAAATTGTGAAGTGACGTGACGAGCCAAAGCTAGATTTTCGCTCACGATCGTACTTACCGTCGGGCAAGTTTCATCTCTCCGCGTAGACAAAATACCCTGGCGGCCCAGCAACATTGACCTCCGTTAATGTGAAATTCCTTTCCGAGAATCGGTAATAATTTTTGCACAACGACGCACAGTGGATCGAGTCAATAGGAGAGGTCGAACACGAAATTTTTGACTAAAGCTGCCAATTTTGATGTTTGGTTCGTCAAATTTTAAATTTTGAGGGGTGATTCTTCGGAAAATTTTAGGAGAAAATCAATGAGACCGTTGTTGAGACCTTAAAATTTTCTAAAAACGGAGCTTTGAGCTTTTAAAGTGTCCAAATTCTGTCCGACCTCTCCCATTGGCTCGATCCACTGTGCGACGACTCATGAGCGACTCGTCGTCGCTATACGCTGGTATAAGCTGCCGTACTAAGGAAAAACGCCTTATGAACCCTCAGGCGTTGCCAAATTTCCTTTGATAAAACGTGAATTTCCTGGTAAACTTATGAAAATTTTTCTCCCATTTTTTTAGATAATTTTGCTCGCAATTTCACCCGAAGATTCTGAAAATTCCAAGGAAAAATATCCATAACTTTCCTCGAAAATAAACATTTTATCAAAGGAAATTTGGCAACGCCTGAAGATTCATACGGCGTTCTTCCTTAGCACGGCAGTAAGGGCGTATCTTTATTTCTCACGTGAGCCCCGGAAAGCATGGGGCTATACGGACAACAAGGTCCACGTAGAAATCGAGATACACTCTTGTCTGTGGCATACCCCTCCAAAATAAGGTCTAAGACAAACTGTGAAAGCTATCATCCATCGCTTCGAGGAAGTAAATTTAGTAGGCAAGAATATCATATCGATGACCAAAGCACAAAACCACGTATCTCTATTGTAGTAACTTTAAATCTCCGCTTTCATCTTATTTTTCAAGGACACATAAGCCAACTTCATAACATGAAATTTATACAGAATATTCAACTTAAAAAGAGGGAAATTCAAGGAAGTTTTCAAATGATGACATTAACTAGAATTCCAAAGAAAAATAAGTATGTCAGTAAGTCTGCAACGTCACAAACGGAGATACGTGATTTCGCACTTTAGCCATGAGTATCATCCTTGTATCCTCGGATAGGCAACTAAAACAGCACGGAAGATGCTTTCTGGCCTATCTCAAAAATTGAAGGCGAAATCAGGGCGTGCGAAATCTCCGAACCCCTTTCCTGTCGAATCCGCTTTTCTTCATTATGAGCCAGAAATCGCCCCTCTAAAACATGTTAGCTTTATATAATCAAACGCCTTAATTCGTCGTTGAAGTAACGTGATTACATTCCATGGTTGCAAAATTGACCCAAATAATTCGATTTTTTTTACAAAAATACGACTGTGCGCAATATCTGTCCAACTTATCGCCGATTTTTGCGTGTAATTACAAGAAAAATCCGTGTCGTTTTCAGTTAAAAATCCTCAACAGTTTCCTCTCAGAAATACAATTCATGAGAAAATACGTCGCAACTTTTTGGAGTTACGTTTTTTCTTCAAAGAAACAACGAATTAGGTAAGGAGATGGTTTAATTCGTCATATTTTTTCCCCCATGAAGGTCTAACTAATCACAGCGCCCAACGGGCCATTACAACCTGATTACAACCCCTCTGTCTCTTTTTGTCCTAAATTTGGCAACGGTGCCAACGCGCGGTCCGATGCGCGACACTCCGCGCGGCGCATTGCAGCGTATCGCGCGTCTCACAATCAGTCTTACGGTAATTGCGTTGCTTCATCTGCGAAATCCCCCGCAGTGTTGCCCGATTCGCCAAAAAATCGCCCATTTTCCGATCGTCCGATCCGGAAAAGCCGCGAGGATCGTGCAACCCGGCCGGCAAAACGAGCGACACCCAGTGACATCACAACTGAAAAACCCGAGCACCGATTCTCGCGTGGATCTCGCGTCTCCAGTATTGCCATTTTCAGCTTATTTTCTGGGTCTTTGGGTCATGTTTAACGAGATATTTGACTGGTTTGGCTACGGTGTTGATATTTTTGCGCTGTGTTTTTTTTCTGTTTCCGTAAATGAGGGCTATCTCTCGTTTGTGAGAGCATCGTGCACAGCCCGGGCTTGCAATGCGGTGACATTTCTGAATGCCTGCGAAAAAGTACAAGTCGTAAACGTGGGAACTGCGCTCCCCTACTCAGTCACTCGTGCTTCTAAACTAACGTTAGTGATGAAACTACCGCTTGAGAATGTTTTGCTCTGCTCCTGTGGCTTTGACGAATAAGCTCCCCTTTAAAAACATACATGATTGGTGATGTTAGTGATGCAAAAAAGTTAATGTGCATCAGGAAAAATAAATCGCGTTTTTGATTACAATGATGTCAGAATTTTCATCAGATCCAAGAAGATCCATTGCATTGCAGTCCAGCATTGACGAGAAAATCCGCTTCACGAGTTCTGGCGCTAAATTGTGTAGGCACTTTTACACGGATGTAATCGATGAGTCCAAACCGCCCCTCTGGCCAGTCAAGAGCGCTAAGCTGGACTTTAGTGCAGTCAAGTTTGCACCTGAGTATATTTAAGTACGTCTGAAGGACCAACAAAATTCAGTTCCAGTTCTGAACCAAAGAGCCACTACTGAACTCCATCGGTTCACAAAACCAGAGGTTCTCTTCTCACTGGAAAAAAACACATTTGATCTAGAGTCCAGATTCTTGAAAACGTTGACAAGAAAAAATACTCTTGATTCAATCGGATTTTTGCTTGAATCAAAACGACGTCCGCTTAAATTAAGAGGCTTGGTTCTTGATTTAAGCTAGATTCTGATTGAATCAAGAGTACTTTTTCTTGTCGATGTTTTTAAGAGTCTGGACTCTAAATCCAATGTGTTTTTTTTCCAGTGCTCCGTGTGACAGTCAAGTCGGAGTTTGATTGCGAGATAAGACGGAGGATAGTAAGAGGATCCGAGATGGGATCTCTCGCGATGTGACTCATAGGAGCGGATTGCGCGCCGAAGATCCGCGGATAATTGGAACAGACGTCGCGTTGGCGTCGGCGGCGTCGCGGTGCACGTCGACGGGTCAACGATTCAGGTGATCTGGTCAACCAGTGCAGTGCCCACTGCCCTTTGTCCGGCTCCGGCTCTGGCCTGCGGTTGCACCCCCCCCCCCCCCCCCCCCCATCCCCCCATTCATCGTCGAGAACATCGTCCTCCATTTCCACTTGCGGTTTCAGGTCGATATCTGGAACTCCGAGGCTTCGACCAGCATCGCGAACATTTCACACTTCTCGCGGTTTGATTCAAATTCTGAAATACTGGTGAATGTTGATGTTGATCCTGCTCTTTTGGAAAACCTACATGTGACGTCATCTACAGTCATCAAGAGCATACTGATACCGGAATCATGCGCTGGATGTGGAGGTCATCGGTCTGATGCCTGATGAGGCTGATGTTGAGGATCGGAGCTCAGGAGTTATGACAAAATTTGCACACACAATAGTATATTAAACAATTTTTAGCTTCTGAAGAGACACTGATCTTGAAATCTTCCGCATGTCGTAAAGTACAGATTTTTTGGAATTTCAACATTTATTTATATGAGAAGCAATTGAAGAGGAAGAGACAAAAAGAGTTTGTAAAGGTCGGATGAGTTATTTGTCCAAAAATAGTGAGAAATCGTGAGCTCTTCGCCATAAATTCACAAAATTTTGTAAACCGTCAAAATTTGACTATTTGCCTAGGCATTTGACTAAATGCCCGATTTCACTATTTGCCTGCGACGTATCCATGCTCACCACAAGGCAAAAACCGGTTGATTTCGCGACAGCCTAGGCAGCCTCGCATATTCATAACATACTTTCTGCCTGCACTCAAGGTATTCCGCATAGGCATACGGTCCATAATTGTAATTTATCTCACAAGATCCGCTGATTCCCTGGCCTGGGGGCGAGGCACACACTTCGTTGTCCCTCTGACGTAAGACCGTATCTCGATTCCTACGTGATCCTTATCTAACATATAAATCCATACCTTCCAGGGCTCATGCAGAAATCGAGTTACGCCCTTACGTTAGAGGAGCTACGACTTGGGATGCCCCGTTCCGTCGCTACCGAGCCCAGGAGCCAGCTCCACCGCGCTACGGAAAAACGTCGTACGAACATTAGAGCGTTGCCAAATTTCTTCCGATAAAATATGATTATTTTTGAAAAACAGGTGCATTTTCCTCTTGGAATATTACAAAGGTTTTAATTTGCATTTAACGGGAGGCAATGAAAACTGTTAGGGGAGAATTTTCTAGACACTTCTTTCAAAAGTAATGTTTAATCGAGGGTGTTCTGGCAACATTTGAATGTACTTACGGCGTTTTTCCTTGGCGCGGTAGAGCTTCGCCAACCTCAACATTTTAATACCAGAGCTTGCGTGGCGTAACGCTAAGATCGCGAGATGCCTCATCATGCTTGATGCTCGTCGCTCAACCGCGCGGACATAACCTTTCACTGTTGGAAAACCTGATCTAACATTCAGAGTGCTGATTCGGACGTATTTCTGCCAAACGGAACTAAGTGCATTATGGCGTGAGCCTTGTTATGCATATATTCTTATGGGTCTCAGGACTCATGTATTAGTGCATATAGTTCCGTTCCGGCAGAAATACGTCCATTTGAGGGTTGGGTAGCGTAGCGGCCAGGAAGCACGCCCCCTAGTAAGATAAAATTTTGGCCGAGATGTCCTTTCAGTTTTCCCATACGTTTTTTACGTTACGCCACACGCTCAAACCATGATGGCAACGGCGTGAAATTTTTCGTGGTGAGTACTTGAACGTGATTCAGTGGCGATTTTCAGTGTTTTTGTTTTGGTTCTGCGGCTCACGGCGAGCATACGCGAGTCGACATAAATGAAAAATTGAGCTGGATTTCGGCGACCTTGTCAATCAAGGAGGTCAGTCTTGCAGCCGCATCCGATTTTTCGCTTCGTTGCCAAACTCTTGCTTTTTTCAAAAATTCATTTTAAAAGCGTTGTCCGCGCGAGCGCAAGTTAAAATTATTGGAAGAAAATTTGGATCACACTTGTAGAAACTGCATTTTTTTTTACGGAAAAGATCAAATTCAAATGAGGTGCCTATAATGGTAATACTTCCCGGATGAATTGACGAATATGCGCCTAAAACTAAGTTTATTTTCGGTACTCAAAATTTGCATACCGGACAAAAACATGAGGACTGAGCGCCGGTAAAGTAATTGGAAATGAAGCAGCGTTGATTCCAGTCGCTCATGAATAAGTTGATTTAAAGAGCTAATGCAAGTATCAACATACTTAATGCTCAATTTTCGGATGAATGGTTATTTTAACAGGGAAAAATGCAATTTTTAATCTGTAAAATACTTGTTCACAGTCTATCACGGGTACACGACTTCAAAATACAGACCAAAAAGTCGCACTAATATACGTGACATACTTCAGCACACATCCTTAGTTATTTTGAGCTGAAAATAAAGGAATAACTATCCAAAGTATCATTTTACTCCGTTCCATTTCATTGATTTGACAACATTGGAGGTCAAACATAAGTGTTTTCATCAAGACGCCTGCAGTTAGACCTGTCCATGGCAAGCCTGCTGAATTTCTCTTGGTATGAACGCGGAATGTGCCTAAAAAACTTGCCAGGTGCTCAAATTTTTTGCGGCCTCCAAATTTTTGAAGCTCTGCTACCGAGAGCGATTTTCGAATTCCTTCGAACTGAGTAATTATCGGATAATGTGTAAAGCATAATTTTGAACTGATGGAATCAGACTCTTATATTAAAAATATTTACCAACTTGTTCGTTATATCCGTCTATTTTTATGAGCTAAGCGGAAAGAATTCTCTCTACCTATCTCAGATGAAGCTAACTCCCCTCATTGAGCCTTGGTGGAATTTTTCTTTAAATTTTTAATCACTTTAAACCATTTTTTCACGGTGTCGGAGGGCTCTTAAAATCGAGTCTGTTGATGTTTAGTTAGAGGACAAATTGTCTTCCATCTACTCGCCAAAACCCAACGAAGCTCGATGACTTAATCTCTGACGACTGTGGATTATTCTCCACATCGTCTAAATGAATCGCCCAACTGGAATCTCCCAACACGGAGAAAAATTGTATTCCTGATTCAACAATTTTGTAGTTAAAAAAAGATTCCGACATGTTTCAATGTAGATTTTACACTAAAAAAATGCTGATTTAACCACCTCCGTGGTTAAATTAGATTACCAGTATTCTGCCGTGCTAAAGAAGAACGCCGTATGAGCCACCAGACGTTGCCAAATTCCTTTGAATAAAAACCGACTTTACAAGAATTTTTTTTAATATTTTCCCTTCAACTTTAAAGACAATTTTGTTCGCAATTTGATGTAAAATGCTTGAAAATTTCAAGGAAAAATATGCAGACATTTCCCCAGAGTTTCGTGTTTCAACAGAGAAAATTTGGCAATTGTCGAATGTTTATACGGCGTTCTTCTTTAGAAAGGCAGAGTTGTAAAATATACGTTTGTAACATATCGGGCATATTTTTTTAACAATTTAATTGTTCAATCAGCGATCCATTTTTTTGCGTAAATTTAAGTTCGGAAACCTAGTTTTTCCATGTCCACCAGAAAGGCGCAAGACGTCAGTCCCCTCTTCTAATCACCCGATTTCTGATGAGTTTTACCCCCCCCCCCCCCCTTGAGAAGCTCGTTGATGGCAAAGCGACACTGATGAGCCGCCATAAATCGCGGACCTCTCAAAGCTTGTCATAGGCTCACCTAATCAGCGATGATTACTTAAGAGATTTCAGCCGGGAGAAACTCGCAGAGTCATCGTCTGGAGCCACCAATTGGCCAGCTTCTGTGTTCATTATTTTGCTTTTTTAATAAGTAGCAGAAACAGCTAAGAACTTAGTTGCCACTTCAGGACGAAAATCTATCCCACGATTAAGATGGGGGGAATTTTAAGTCCAAATCGTCACCTTCCGGCCAAAGTAACACAAGCGCCATGCGACGTTTCAAAATTTCCACCCGGCATCTTGTTTTTTTTTTACAGAGAAATCATTGGTTTTAATCTGTTTGCAAATTTCACTGCATTTCATCGGCGGACGAAGATGATTCAGCGAAATTTTCGGACAGCTTCGTTGAACAATCTCTTCCATCATCCGAACATCCTTCCAAAAATTTTAGTCACACACGAAAAAAAATGGATTGCTGATTTAACAATCAAATGGTTGAAAAATATGTCCGAAATGTTTCAAATGTACATTTTACAATACAGGAACGCTAATTTTACCATGAGGGTGTTAAATTAGCA
The DNA here is from genome assembly GCF_001854935.1 of Bemisia tabaci. Taxonomy (NCBI): domain Eukaryota; kingdom Metazoa; phylum Arthropoda; class Insecta; order Hemiptera; family Aleyrodidae; genus Bemisia; species Bemisia tabaci. The sequence goes on along the minus strand of NW_017548293.1, from coordinate 209,379 downwards.
TTTCTATTTTTATATCAGACACTTTTTTTAACTATACAATATTGTTAAATCGGCAATATCATTTTTTCGTGTAATCAATTTTTCCTCTCATACCACTGTGCGTTCACTATTTTTCCTTCAAAAATTGTTTTCACTCTTTGTGACTCATTCCGAGGTAATCTGTTCTCAAGTTCGTGTCTTACCGCACGCTTTTCATAACTTGGCTTGTTTACGTTAGTTCACATTTTTAAAGCCATACGAGGTAAGTTCTTCGAAGTTGAGCTCATTCATTAATCGCGGAGAAAAAACACAAAAAGAGACCGAAAATTCTTCAGAAGTCTGCGTTTCTGAGTGGTTATTCATATCCCAATGTCCAAAAATTAGCTCTCCCTGACACTTTTTGTCATTTTGCTCTAATCATCTGACCCGTTATTTTTCCTCAAACTTGTCTGTTTTCTCCCGACCAATTTTGAAAAAAAAAGTATTCTGACTTAAGTATCAACGCACGACGATAAATGATAATTTTAAGATTGTTCGATACAGCAAGGAGACTGGCCGAAAATTTGTGATGCGACTTGCACAAATAGTCATCACCCCGTAAAAGTAATTTTTTCCTGACTTTGAAGTCTTTTTCTTTTTATTCTTCAGTCTTTTCTGGTTTCTCCTGGCTCCTTGTTGTCCCTTAATGTTCTCTGGTATAATCAATCATGGCTGATTTCAAAATAGCCTTTAAAAGAACATACATATTTTGGAAATCGAAGATTGTCAACAAAGCAAAAAAAAAAATGTTTTTTTCTTGTTTTTTCGCATTCGCAATTTTGGCGCTCACGTGATTTGGAAAATCTCCTTATTCTTCTTCTAACGACTAGGGCATAGCCCTGTTTGTCATGCCATCAATTATTGAGCACAATAAACTGTACATAAATAATAAAAATTTAAAAATCACTAAAAATGAAGGACTCGTAAAATCAATGAAAACAGCAAAACTCCTCGATCATCCTCAGGAGAAGAAAGCCACACTGAAACGAAAGACAAATTGGATCTAGAGTCCAGACTCTTGAAAACATTGACAAGAAAAAATACTCTTGATTCAATCGGATTTTTGCTTGAATCAAAACGAAATCCGCTTAAAGTAAGAGCCTTGGTTCTTGATTTAAGCTAGATTCTGATTGAAACAAGAGTACTTTTTCTTGTCGGTGTTTTTAAGAATCTGGACTCTAGATCCAATGTGTTTTTTTTTCCAGTGCAGCTTGTGCCCAGATTTGGAAAATAATCAGTTCAATTCATTTATTGGTAGCGAGCTTTGATCAAGGCGCTGGCAAAATACAGACCCGTTACTCATACTCGATCGGTCTTAAATCGATGCGATGAGCATCACACACGGCTGCTCTGACTGGTGATCTTGCGATCGAGTCGAAGGGAGGAGGTGGTTGAGTCAGACGGGACACGCATCACACCGCGTCACGAGTCAGCGTGGAGGAGTGACGCAACACGCCACACGCCAACATGCAAAATAATAGCAGGATAAATGCTTATCACCAACCCAAGCGTCACCACTCGCCTCGCGCACGCATGGTGGTATTGTTGTGGTAGCGGCGTTGAGTCGTTGGCAATCCTTCCTCGTGATTGATTGTCATGGAAATGATGATTTCTTCACCCTATAGGGTTCCAGAGCCGGAGGTCTTTGACCGGAGACTTCAAATCGAGGCATTTTTCAAAGGATGAGAACCAAACGGTTTTCGGAGGGAGAGAATACGAAAATTTAACTCCAAAGTTTTTTCGCCAGTAGTATCGCCATCTCAATACTTTTACTACAAAAAAAGCGTGCCGCTTCATAGTGGAATACCTATACAGGGTGTTTCAGACCACCCGTACCAGGCCTTTTTCTCGGTTGGTTTAGGTCGTACGAAGTCGGAGACCGCGGGGTTGAAAAGGAATTGACCCCAAGGAATCCGAATTTTGTGGTCCCGAAACCCCTCCCACCCCCCCTTGGGGGGTAAAGGCGGGGTCACGATGCTAAAAGTCACGGTTCCCGACCGAATTGCGGATCGATCGCATCAGAATTGAAAAGCACGGAAAATTTCACGTGGAATTGACCCCTAAAAATCCAAAATCGGACCATCCAAGGCCCAAAAATGATCCCCTAAAGAGGGGGACAGTACCCCCCTCCATAATTTCTCTTTGGTCTCAAAATTGGCGTAAATTCTCCAGAAAAAGACGGTTTCCCATGTAATCGACCCCGAGGACTCTAAATTTCATGTTTCCTGAGCTTCTCGGGGTCGATCACATGGGAAACGTCTTTTTCTGGAGAATCGACGTCAATTTTGCGACCAAAAGAGGAATCCTGAGAAATTTTTGGCGGGGGCGAGGCCCCCTTCCTCAGGGGATTACTTTCTGCCGTTCAGGGGGGTCGATTAGAACTCTTAGGAGTCACTTAAGATGTAAATGTGTTCTGCTCCTCAATTTGGATGCAATCAATTTGCGATTCGGAAAGGAGCCCCGATTTTTAAAATTAGGCCCCCCCGTTTACCCCCCAAGGGGGACTGCTTCGGGACCACGAAATTTGGATTTCTCGAGGTCGATTACCTCGGAAACCGTCTTTTTCTGGAGAATTTACGTCAATTTTGAGACCAAAGAGAAATTATGGAGGGGGTACTGTCCCCCTCTTTAGGGGATCATTTTTGGGCCTTGGATGGTCCGATTTTGGATTTTTAGGGGTCAATTCCACGTGAAATTGTCCGTGCTTTTCAATTCTGATGCAATCGATCCGCAATTCGGTCGGGAACCGTGACTTTTAGCATCGTGACCCCCCTTTACCCCCCAAGGGGGGTGGGGGGTTTCGGGACCACAAAATTCGGATTCCTTGGGGTCAATTCCCTATTCAACCCCGCGGTCTCCGACTTCGTACGACCTAAACCAACCGAGAAAAAGGCCTGGTACGGGTGGTCTGAAACACCCTGTACAAGAAGAGTATGGACATGTCGAAAATTCTAAGGTTAGGTGATGGAGCTCTTAGACCCCAAGACACTGGGGGGAAAAAAAAATAACGTTGGATCTAGAGTCCAGACTCTTAAAAACATCGACAAGGAAAAGTACTCTTGATTCAATCGGATTTTTGCTTAAATCAAGAACCAAGCCGGAGAGCGGATTTCCTTTTGATTTAAGCAAAAATCTGATTGAATCAAGAGTATTTTTTCTTGTCAATGTTTTCAAGAGTCTGGACTCTAGATCCAATGTGTTTTTTTTCCAGTGAAGGGTAGGCAATCTATGAATTCAAATTATCCAGAGTGATTTATAATCATAATTGTTGGGAACTGTCGTCGGTAAAGCAGGTATTTGACTTGGTGTTTGCATAAACTTACTCGTTTTTGCGGAAGAATGCTTACTTATGAATTTTCTCGTCCATTTTCGTTTGATATTGGAGTCTAAAGAGTGACATTTTTCGTTTTCGAAGGTTACCTACCCTTTTGGGCCCTAAGAGCTACATATTTCGAGTTGTCCATACTCTCTCAAAATAGGTACTCTACTTTATGGTCGGCTATCATGGAGCCCCAAAGTTGGCCCGATGTAAACAAACTCCAGTCCCTCCGCTCCTAGTTAGGCCCAATGTAGACAAACAAGATGGCGACAAAGTTCCATAAAGTTCTAGACGCGATTTTGGACGTGATAGACATTTCATGGGACACAGGATCTATATGATGAGCTCCAAGGAACCTATTTTTCGCATGAGCGAGTAGTTCCGGTCCCCACCATGACAGCAGAACCTCCGACAAAGATCAGCGAGCAGTTCAACGCGGACGAATCGGTCGGTGCAACGGTGGTAGTGGCGAACAATTAACGGCACATTGCTTCACGCGCATTGTCGCGACTGATGTCTGAATGCAGATCAGATTAAAAAAGCAACAGTCGCTCGAACAGTTCCATTATCACTCCGCCACCCGCCGCCCACCTCTGTCCCGCTTTTTGTGCGATGCAACGTCGCACAGTGGACCGCGGCAATTCGAGAAGTCGGACATAATTTGTAAACTTTGAAAGCTTATAACTCCGTTCATACAAAAAATTTAGTTTCTAAAAGTGGCTCCATTGGTTTCCTCGTGAAATTTCCTTCTAGAGGTACCCCTTAAAATTTAAAATGTGACGAAAAAAGCATCAAAATTTAAAATTTTAGTCAAAAATTTCTTGTCCAACCTCTCTGATTGAATCGTTCAATTGTGCGTCGGTTGTCGCTCGTTTGTGTAACATCACGCCGCCCGCCGCGAGTGCGTCGTGAGGCTCTCGGTCGAACGCCCTGGGTTCCATGTTCCATGCACACTCGATTTTGGGTCGTTCGATACTTTCAATGGGCTTTTTATCGCCTTTATAGGTTCTTAATAGGACGTATTTATGAAAAAAGCAATCGGTTAAGCGCCCTTCTGACCTTGTTACCTGTCATCAACTACATAGTATACTGTATATAGTAGCTTATCGATACGATTGTTGCCTATCGGACGTATATATGTTAAAAGGAACTAAGTGCATAGGATATGCGTGCATAGCAGTGGCGTGGTGTGCTTTGCGATTAATCGATATGTCCCATTTGAAGCTGTGGTAAATAATCGACTACCAAACTGTTCGCTGCGGACACCTTGTTTATCGATACTTTTCCATAGGTTCAAATGACCGACCAATCGATATATCCCAAAGCACGCCACGCCACTGCTATGTTGCACGCAAATCCCATGCACTAAGTTCCTTTTAGCATAAATACGTCCAATGGGCAACAATCGTATCGATAATTTACTATATGTATACCGTATACTATGTAGTTGATGGCAGTTAACAAGGCCAGAAGGGCGCTTAACCGATTCATTTTAAGTTGGTAATTCAGCAAAGTTGTATACGGACGGTTTCTCTTTTTTTTCAAAATTACTTGCGGCAGGAAAGTTTCAGCTGTGACAAAAAACGTTTCTTTGTCATGTTGCAAGTTATCAGTTGTTGTGGAGGCATTTTATTTTTAATACTGGTTGCTGATTTACTTACCTGCATTGAAATCGTTATTGGACCGTCCACTAATAAGCGCTGAAACGAAACTGTTCGCCTTCATTTTGTCTAGTATGCAATTTGCATCCCTGTAAGTTTGAATAGTTGCTCACAGCGCCTTATGAATATCTTCGATGCATGCAGTGACCGTGTTTATGCGGAATAGAACAAGTGTAAAGTAATTAAATTAAAAGGATCTATGTATCACACAAACGCTCGGCATTTAATTCCTTACGATTCAATTTATTTTCGCGTACCTATAACGTGCGAAACCACTTGTCTCTATTTGCGACGATGCAGACTTTCTGTCATGTTTTGCTTTTATGTTTGGAAAACAAGGCAACGTAATTTTTTGAAAGCTGCCCTGATTTTTCCCCTCCATAAGTAAAAAATCATATATACTTTTCATACTTTAAAGTTGCCGTGTTTCTCTTTGAACAACTAAAGTTGAATCGGAAATTTTCAAACAACGCAACTTGACTACGATATGGTCTTTCGGCATAAATGCATCCAAATTTCACGAGCCAAGTTAGAGTTGAAATTTTAAAGCAATGCAACTTGGCTATGGCCTTTTCAGCATGGATGCGTCCAAATTTCAGGAACCAAAATTGATTTTTTTCCGTTTAAGATGCAGATTTGCGCGAACAACCGGTTCACAGCGGCCGGCGAGCAGGACGGCACAACGCCACACTCGACGCACTGCGAGCCGGAACGAACGTCACACGAGCGTCACTCGAGCAGAATGTGGCCTAACTGGACGTATTTCTGTCAAACGGAACTATGTGCATTATGACGTTAGCCCTGGCATGCATATATTCCTATGGGTCTCAGGGCTCATGTCTTAATGCACATAGTTCCGTTCGGCAGAAATACGTCAAACTCGAGACCCGAGATTAAGTCGATTGCCGAGATTTTAATAGTCCCGCGCATCGCTGCCAGGCCGCGGAAAAAACCCCGCCGGTCCCGCCACGAAACCGGTTAATCCCGCCGAATAACGACCCAAACCGGTGACTTCGGTCCCGGTTGGCATTAGCGCGAGCTCCGGGTTCGGCACCCGTTCTGGAAAACCTCATTCCGCGGGGTGATTCAACCTCGGGAGCAGGAATGCCACCCTCGCTGACCGATATCGCAAAAAAACAACCTCGTCACCGACCTGCTTGCGAAAACCACCTATCTATAATGAAAAATCATGTATGGATATGTTGTTTCTGCTGATCTGCGGAAAATTTAGTGTTTTTGGATTGGTTCGGCAGCGTTGCCGGTTACGATCCGCGGTCGTAAATCATCTGAACGCGGGTGATTTTTCTTCCTTGTTTCGGGGCTACTCGCCGGGTGAGTTGTGGATCAGGCACTGTCAAAATGAGAAAAACTTGTCATAACCAAGCGCAGAAAAAATAGCTGGTTATGAGGGTCTAAATATAACGGTGTAAACTACTTAACTGGAACTTGAAATTAAGTTTGTATCGTGTTTTTTGGCACTGAGCATGGGGAAAAGATAATACGACTCTTGGTCTGGGGAAAATGCCCGTCAAGATCCAAAGGAATATACCTATCTCTTGGAATTGAATCATGCTCATGAAAAATGGAACGGGGATTATTATCGTAATAACCAGAATTAATTTTTGGGAACCGAGAATTTGTTGTTTTTTTTTCTAACTTTGGTTATCATCAGTCGTTGCTCCGGACGAGAGGATATAGCCTTATTTCATGGTTGCAAGCTTTACTCAAACTACTACATATTTTTCAAGAATTAAACTGTGCAATTTCTGTTCAAAATATTGCTGATTCTCGCGTGTAAATTTAAAAAAAAATTAGGGGATTATTAGTGAGAAATGCTGAAAAGAATCATAGTAAATGTACAATTTTCGAATGACAGTTTTGCGACGTTTCAATATAGGTACCTTATATATAGTATTCTGTCTGGGAACGAAAAAGTGTGCGTTGTTAGGAGGACCACGTCCACAAATCATAATTGTGAGTATTGTGAAATGTATTCAAAAACAAGGTGATGAATTCCAATTCTTTAACTTTTCGGTAAAAATGTGACCATCTATCTACACGTGAACTTGACCCTCATGTTCTCGTATACTTTATGTTTACTGCAGTGCTATTCCTCTGTTTCACATGGAGTTTTGCAGTTCTAATATATTCTATTACATCGCATATATGTTACCCAACGCCATTTAGCAGAACGAGCTTAACTTCGCTCTGAAAAAGTAATAATACCAAAGAGTCGACTGGCCCGTCAGCCAGAGCAAACGGTTTGCCAGATATATTCGAAATTTTTCTTTGACAACTCCGCGACTGGATGCTGTGCTCAGACATAATCAAGTCTTAAAATTTTACGGGTTCAAAAACCAGTGACTCTGACTCAAATCCATGGTTGTCATGTTCAAGTGAAGTTCGTTCCATTTTCATCAATCAAAAATAAAAATCTGAGGATTATTTTCCAAAATGCAACGACGCTGTAGGTATTACGCAAATTCAATGGCAATGAATATTCGCGCCTCATTGAAAATCGAAACTAGTTGCACTTTGTGCTCTGTGACTTTATGGAGACCTAATCTCCGCCGCGAATTAATTGCCGCCGTCTTCCGCGTCTGAATCGCACTCCATCTAGAAGAGCTCAAATCTCATGTAAAATTCATTATTAAATACGCGGTTTCAAACAAAAAATCGCCAGCCTTCAAGTTTGGGGGTCAAGTTGCCACCCATCTCTCCCCTCCCTTCGCGGGAACTGATTTTCTGTTTATTTAATTTGAAAAAGGGAGGGAATGTGCAACAGCAACTTATTTTACCTTTTTAAACAATCAATTTTGGCAGTCATGAACCACTGTTTGATATTTTTCGATCTTATCCTTATCAGTCTAATTTTGCATTTCTCTTTTTTGTTTTAGGTAAGTACTTTTGATGTGATTCTGGTTAAAGAGGTTACTCGAGATTCGTAAGTTAAGCCCTTTCTTTAATATTGTGTTTTGTTTCCGTGCGAATACAGCACAGCCGTAAATCTGCTACTTTTGAAAATTCAAAATTATCACGTCACTCTAGCTGGAAGTATTCGTCAGTATTTACACCTATTCAGTTCAAAGTTAAGGGAAGGTGATTTAAAAACCGGGAAAAAGCAATTTTTTTAAATAAACACACACATGAGTGTTAAATTTCTTTAAACATGGTACTATAGTTTTTATAGTGTGAAACTTCAGTGGCAAGACAGTAACTTGCATTTTAAAGTCGCCAGGGTTACGCGGCAACAAAAAATCCAACAAAAAGTCACTGAGACGTCTGGTTTTGAAGGAAATCAAGTGCCATCCGTGTCGACAGAGATGCCATGCATCTAAAACATTTATTTGAATTTTTAATGATTTAGTGCAATAAGTTGTTCATTTACACGCTCTGATTGGCAGCACTGTGTGTATTTGCCTTTAATATGCACTCTTCGGGGCTTTGACTCAAACTAGTCTCTGCACACGCTCTTTAACTTACGCTCTGATTTTTTTCCCCTCTTGGATGGAAGCTCAAGGAAAACCAGTAGGACCTAACAGTGATGTCATGTAGCCCCGGAAATTGTGATCTTTAGCATAGATGTCCATGTAATATACACTAATAATTCTTTCGATATGGCTAATTTGAGGTCACGGTGTCTCCGGATGGGCGAAAAAAATATTTAAGCTCACGTGGAGTGAACTGCCTGGAAAAATTTTACGGAAACTATCGCGCGGATACGTGGTTTGAATTTTAATGAAAATCAAGGGAAACCGAGGAATTTGCTCAGATTGGTGGTGATCTTCCTCTGACATGAGTGGCTATTTTTACCAACAGAGACCACTCCCCAATTAAAAATTTAGGAAAAAAATATCCACAAGTTTTCGACCATTAAAACATTCGAACACAGTCTGAAGCTTTGAGACAGAAGGAAAAATCAAAAAAATTGTTCCGATACTGTCCGCAGGACAAATGAATAAATGTATGTAACGGAAGTCAAACTATATACAGGGTTTTTATTGCAGATTGACTTCTTTTGCATAAATGAGCCTATACACAAGGTTATCGGAACCTATCAGAACAAAGGGTTACAAAAAAAGTGAACGAATAAAGCAAAATATTTCATAGCAGCAAGTGAATACAAACCTTATTCACTTATTCAATTAAAAGTTTATGTTAAATTTTTTATTTTTAAAATCCATATCGTCATGTTTTTTTTTCTCCTGGGGCAAATTTATCCGTTTCTAATGGCACCAAGACCCGATTCTATAAACCTTTAGTTGCTTCAATTTAACTCAATCGCTTTCGTAAGAGAATGGTATAACGTTGAAAAAAAAAAATTCCGAAAAATTAATTTTAAAATGTCAAAAGAGCGTTTTCTTATCTTTCTTTTTTTTGGTTGTTATTGTTTCATCCTCAGCGTACGTCTCACCGTTTCACTAGACGCACTAACGACTGCTGACGCCTGTGATGTCATTCCACAAAAATCCTTTGAATTCAAAGTTTTCACGGGGTCCTTGAGTCATCCACGGACGGCTTGAGAAGCTGGGGAGGGGGAAGGGGGAGCTTTTATGGGGCTTTCGAGTCACCATCCGCCGACTAATTTTTTCCAAGAAAGTCAGGATGAGTGAGCTCAGTTCAGAGGCGCCGAGCGTACCTGCAACAGGGGGCAACGGGAGAGGGGGGGAGGGCTTGAGCGGTTACTCAGCGCTGGAACTGGTTTCAAGGAATTCAAAAATCGAGTAGCTGACCCGCGCCGCGCCGCGACGCCGCGCGCCGCTCTGGGCCTCGACGAGCGTCGCGGCGCTATCGGCATCGCGCGCCGCGCCGTCGGGCAGACACAGGCAAGAACGTCGTAAATGAGTATTGGATCTCCTAAAATTTTCTCAGATAAAATCGAAGTGTCTCTTGCACAAAGGAATGTTCCTGAAAACACTGAAACAGTGCAGATGGAAGTTTGTGCTGTTTCCGTTTTTTCAGGAACGTCTAATTGTTTCATTGGAGAACCGTTGTAGGGTTTCGACCGAAAAAGTGTAGAGAAAAATCACTGAAGATTCCAGGCTCTATGCGTCAAGCAACTCGCATGTATCGGTACGCCTATTTTCCTGCCGTGGCGTTCAATTCTCTAAAGTGATTCCTGAATTTAGCCGTCGCCGTCGTGGCAGTCTCTTCTGTGGTTTAGTATGATCAAATTTTTAAAGTACGGAATCATAGGAGCATCTTGCCGCGGCGTCTGACGCCGGTGGAAAACTTTGGAGCCGAGTCGACGGTGGGCAGACACTCCGATTTTGTTGCACAGCACTTTAGGAGCGAAATTTTTGGATTTTTTCCGTTGCCTACCGCTGTCAGATCTCGAAGTTTTTAGCCTTTTCTGATGATCCTCATGATTCCCATGAAGGAGGACTGTACAATAAGTTTGCTATTTCACCTTCAATTGCCTAGATAGGCCAGATTACACCAATCAAGCATTAATTGTATTCTCATAGAGGTTTTGAGTCTTTTGTTTTAGAAACATTTTGCCTCGGATGGTGGCTTTGATGCTACACCTGATATCTTATCCTAGTCTCTATGCTTGGTAGGGAAAAACAATGAGAAAATAATGATTGCTTTCGTGCTTGCGCGGATGCAGTGCTATTCTAACGTGTATGTAGGAAACGCCACCAAAAATTGACATCATATTTCTACGTTTCATTTTTGCGGCTTTCGTTTAAACTTATAGCAACCACATACATGAATGAGACATTTAAGCCGACATGTATTTTTAAATTTTAAATTGGTGCGGGATAGTAGCAATCTTACGGCGCTGGTTTTAGAATCTTAAAGTAGTTAGACCTCCTTCCTCCCTACATAATTTTTCTAATTTATAACCATTCTTGACCTTTTAGAACTCGTCTTGATAATTAGCAAGGTCATTATTTCGGCAGTCTCGGCAAATTCTCGCGTGAAAGTTTGGACTCCTTGGCAACGACGATGAAGAGGAGCGTTGGAACTTCGAATTGTCACTAAGTGGTGCCAATTTGATGAGAACCGCCATAATGAATAGAATCAGTATTAAATAAACGTTTTTATCGAGCAATTTGACAACATTACTGTGAACCGCGGCCGGAAGTTGGGCTGTCGCCAATTTTGCAAGCATCCAACTTCTCTACTGATGATTTTTCCCTAAGAGTCCACCAAATTTAATCGAAATCATTGGATTTATTTAACCAGTGGTGCGGAAATACTTAAAAATGTAACCCAAATATATACCGTTTTAGCTGGAAATTTCAATTTTTTTTCACGCTATGGTCACACTTGACAAACAATTGACAAATGACTTATTGGTCTGTTATATTGGTTATTTTCTGATTTGTAGGTATCTTAAAAATTTGATCTCACATTAAAAGAAAAATTTGACATGCTTCAACACAACAGGTGTCAAGCCAGCGTAGCAGTATTAAACTCATTTTATTGCGTTATCCAAACACAATTTAGGTCGGTAAAATGCAATTTTGTGTTGAGCAAAAAACCGTCGATGTCTGAATAAAAATGGCTGACAGAGCGCGTTTTTATTGAATCAACCCTGAACTTGTGTCGGATCGACATAATTGTGCCAGGCTAACACAATTTTCGTCAAACTGATGAAATGTTGAGATACTTTAACACAGCTTTAGTTGTTGGCACTTTTACTCGGTGCAAGTTTTTTGCAAGATAGATTCATAGCACATATCTAATAGTATACCTGCGGAGGAGTCGATTTTTGAAAGTTTTCATTTTTAAATGGAACAGTGAAGTGCATGAAAAATTTGGGATGTCTATTAAAAAAAATTGAGTCAATCATTATTCTGAGCAAATTTTAGATACAATCGAAATATTCCCATCGATTTACCATCTTCCTCTAACCTCCAACAGTGCTGCAACAAATTAACGTACTAATTACGAGGAAACTTCAGGTTTCTATTTTTATCTACGTACAAGTCGTTACCGATCTACACTCTGATGATAACTGGCTCATATTTAATGATGAAATCCTATTTCTTCAAGTTGAGGAAAACATTTTCTCTGCCGCGCAGTGTGCCAGATCCAGGTGACAACCGCCCAGTGGCAGAGAATCATTCTGAATGGGAACACTCTCATCCATGAAGTGAAACCAAGGCACGTCGGAAAATTGGGCAGATATCATGCATGGATCGATCCTGCCATCAAATCAACGACGGACCCCCATAATTATTCATATCTTCCTTGAAGGCTGGAAAGAGAGTTGAAAATCACAAAGCGTGTACAGGCGCTGCCAGGTTACTAAAAATCATGGCTTTCTCTCTACCCCGAATCTTATGGGAGATTTTTGACGCATTTATTCCTTTCTGCGGATCAATTACATTGAAAGTGGTAGATAAAGCGATTGATAAAAAAGAGAAACAGAAAATGGAGCGATCGATTGGTGAAAAAGGGAGGTTATAATGGACAAAGGAGGTAAGTAATTGCCCAACTAACGGAAAGTCACAAGTTACCCTACAGACAGTCCATCATTTTCCCACTTTGTCTCTAGCAACCACCCGATTCAACCAGAATTTTCTGCATTGTCTATCGTTTTGTCTATCAATTCCAATAATCGACCTCCACGAGTGAAATGAGCTGCAGATTCCACTCCGATATTCATAGCGTGTTGATAAAATCATGCCACTATTGAGGCTTTAGGCGTGGCAAAATTAAAATTCACCCATAGAATAGATTCTTTTATCATGATTGACAGATTCGGGCTGCAATTGTCCATCAGGATTGGTAAAAAATAATTTCATCAGCCACATCAAAGCTCCTCTCAAATGCTTTCCTTTAAGTTTGGTTCATGCATATCACATTCGCCCGCTTGGCAGCATCGTTTGGCGATCTCGTGCATTATGACGTGCAGAAGAAAGTTATATGCGTTACGCGTTACGCACGTGGATACGAGAGATCAATGACAGACGCTAGGATGAGTATTGGAGCGAAGACGGAGGAGATCAAGGCCTGCAGATTGAGACGTCGAAAGAGCAGATGCACCCGGCCAGAAAAGCCAGAAACTTGACCGTCACAGATCAGATAACCAACACTTTTCCGTAGGTTTATTTGAAGTCACCGCGTTGTAGACTTAAATTCCTGGTTCGCAAGAAGAGAAGCTTGCAGGAAGCCTTCTTTCGAAGCCCTTCTCTACGTGTAGTGAAGGCTGGTAACTTTGAAAGAGGCTCATAGATGTCTTTTTCAGACTTCTCATCGGCCAGCGATGCAATGCGAAGTAACCGATGATCAGCTTCTTTGAGCCCTTCGGTTTGAACGTGGAAAGGAGCCTCAATGAGGGCCTATTACGTATATAACTGGGTATTAGACGCGTAAAAAAAAGTACGAGTATAAAACTCTGCAATCACCTGCGAGGCAAGGTTCGTACATAACCCAGGCATAAATCCTCGGACGAGTAAGAATTGGTGCATATGATCGCGGAAGAAGGTATGATAATTTCAGACATACCCCTGGCTGATTATGGCACAAACAGGTGTAGTTACACTAGCCAGAACTGAGTCAACCAGGAATATGATTGACTTGACCATGACTCTCACTGGTGCAACAAACATTTTGGATGTCACCAAATTCAGCCAGGCTGAAATTATCTTAATTTTTTCCGCGATGTTTTCTGGTGCACCTCCTGGAATTTAAAAAAAAAAAAGAAAAAAAAACATTGGAGGATTTCTAAACTGTGCCCATACCAATTCTGGTTCTTCCAAAACGTCAGTGATAAAATGCCCACAAAACCAATGCAGATTGCATGTTGCAAATTGCACATTGCCATGCTTGTTCATCAGCTTGAGAATTCCATTGCGACACAAGCCTCTTGACCAGTATTCCTCCCATTACTCAAGAACTCAGGTGACAAGCGTGGGGCAAGGGTTGTTGGCATCGGCAGGTGTCCATCAGTGAAATTTGAAAACGGCCGCCTGCATGGCCGTCTCTGCGATACCGGCTATGAAAATGAGTTCCATGTGAAACCCGGTCATCGGGTCGACCAACTTTCGTTGGCCAACTAGCAGGAGCACACCGATGATTTCTTCTTCATGTCTGCGACCCGCAAGATGCCACAGGAAATCGCCTACTGCCCGCACTCACGCTACCTCTGCCGTTGATTGCCAAGCGAGGTACGTAGGATGGGTAAACAATTGAAAAACCAAACGAGATGAGTAGGATTCTATGCTAAACAGCTTTAAAGCCAAGTTTATTTACTGGATATCTTAAAAGTTATTGATTTCGAATTTTGAAGAATTCACCACACTCTGGAATATATCGCATTTGTCTTTTCTAAGCCTCTATTCGAAATTGATGAATGACGCAGGAGAGGCCACATATGCACATTTTGCGTTGCTAAGATTATGTAGCTTTTGCATGTGTTGATTTTCAATAAAGCTGAAAACCTATACTGCCGTGCTAGGAAAGAACGCCGCACGAACCTTCAGGCGTTGCCAAATATCCTTTGATAAAACACAAATTTCCCGGTGAACAAATGAAAATTTTTTTTTTCAATTTCTCATATAATTTTGTTTGCAATTTCACCTAAAGCTCCTGGACATTTCAAGGAAAAATATTCAGAACTTTCCTAAAAAATAAACATTTTATCGAGGGAAATTTGGCAACTCGAATGTTCATACGGCGTTCTTCCTTAGCACGGCAGAATACGTCAGCAGACCTCTTTTGCTTGCTACTGACCATGTCCAACTTTTTATATGGACGTATTTCTATCAAACGGAACTATGTGCATTATGGCGTGAGCCCTGTAATGCATGTATTCTTATGGGTCTCAGGGCTCAAGTCTTTTTAACAGCATTTTAACTTTTTAACTTTTTCATTTTTAACAGCATCTCAAGTAACCCAACAGTATATAAGACATCACGATTGCTCAAGGCCTAGTTTCGCGTTGGACTAGGTGCTACCATCCGACCGACCACAAGTCTTAAGGATCACCCGGAGAACGGGGTGTGGTTCTCCGCGTCCCTCTCCTTGAGCAGTCTTTATCTAGCCGTGTTTCTTTTATGCGTTCGGCGAGATGCGAGATGCGGGACATGGCCCGAGTTTATTGTGGCGGTTGTCGCGGTCACCCTGACACGGAGGTCTTCAATGAAACGCCGCGCTGGAAAATCGCGGGTCGATGCACTTTTGCTGATTTCATCACCTCGCCGAGTGACGTCGAAACGGAACGAGGCGATGACGACGCGACGTCGACGTGTGTCAAGGGAATTTCGCGAGCGGAGGAGAGGAGAGTCGTTCAAACGAGTGATGTCGATCTTAAGATCTCGGAATGAGACTGTGGTGATACACGAGTGCAAACCAGCGCACCTGCAAATAAATGCATTCCGGTTATGATTGGCCGCCATATTATTCTTCTTTTTTTATCCATCTCATTCCCACATTTCTGCGTCAGACGACTAAAATCGTGGCTGTCTTGAACTGCGGAAAGAAAAGAATAGACAAAAGTCACATTGACCTGTATGCATCAATCATTAGTTGGCCCAATGGTTAGCTCATAAACTGTTGAACAGTGTCATTTTCTGATGTGTCATTTGTCCATTATTTCCTTTCCCCAGTTCTACCAGTAGCGTTTTCTGACTGAAGAAATCAGAAATATCAGAATTGGCAAGCAATAGGTACGGAGATTTCATGCCAAATGCTATTTCACTTTCATAGAAGAAAAAAAACTTAATTTCCGAGTTTTGTATGGGCTATGTCTGTATCATAACTAAATGTACCATTTCGGCCATTAAGCCAGTCAGGGCCTTAATCGACGGCGGCTAAAAGTTCAGCGTGTCCCGGCACTGTCATTATTAATTAGCGTGCGACGCGGGGCAGATCCCCGAACTGTTTTCGTGAAAGTTCGCGGCGATATCTGGAGCGTGCGCGCGATATGGCATAATTGGTTTATTTACCTTCCAGTAGTTAATATAATCTCCATTGCCGCGCGGTTCGCCGTTCGCGTTACTTCATACAGAGCAAAAAACTCGTAAAAAGAGAGAGGATGAAGATAGCGACCCGATTCTGGTGGGGCTGTCGGAGCTTCGCGTTTGCCAAACCGTGCAAAACTGGGTTTCGCACTGTTTTGCAAATGTGAAGCTGGGTGACCGCAAATGGCGAATTTTATAGGTATGGAGCTATGAAAAGGCCTAAAGAAGGTTCAAAAGCATCCCAAAAAAGTGCTGCAGCCTGATTGTTCAAATTTTTTGTTTGTCGGGACGACATATGAATCGGTTTCTGTTATACGGGCGTAAGTCCAAAAATTTCAAAATCGGTTTTTTTGCATTTTCAGCCTCCTTTAGGGTACATACACATTTTCTGAAAAGATGGCGGAAGTCCTATGTATAGGAGCCTGTGGAATAGGGGGGGCGAGTTCTCAAACTCGCGCATTTTTAAAGTTTCTGTAACTTTTTTCATAATAAATGAAGAACATTTGTATTGAATTTGCATCTTGACCTAGCTGTTAGGTGATATAACTTCTTATTGTGCATTGATCACAAAAATACATGATTGAAATTTGAAAACTTCGTTTCAACACTTTTTTAAATGAAAATATCCCATGTCACCTTCATTAATTTTGGAAAAATAGGAGTAATTCTAGGAAATTTAGGCCTTTAAATAAATTTAAAAACATATAATAACTCCCTATGCTATATAAAAGAAAAAAACCATGTGCTACATTTTTCAAACTTACTTTAATATTAGTTTTTTGGCTTGAAACTGTCTCAGTCATCCTTCGTTTTCTGGTATAAGGGCGTAAGTCCAAAACTTAAAATTAGCCTAAAAGGGTACTAAAATTTTTCTGAGCCAAAAAAACATTTCAGAACTTTTAAACGGGTGTTTATACAACCTTTGAACCCTTTTTTGAAATTTAGTGGTGTCCTGCATAACGAGAAAATCAGTTTTTTGCCTCTCCTGAAAAATTTGGATTTGTGGACTTACGCCCATTTAACAGAAATCGATTCATATATGACATAGATTAAAAGGCGGAGCGTGATTGGTCGGCTATGTTTTATCGCTGCTTTGTCATGCCTATGTCGGGTTGAACTCACGACAAACCAACGGCACCTCTTAAGTTTCCGACAGTACGTCGTTCATTCCACCTGACCAAGGCACGATGAAGCAGCGATAAGACATAGCCGACCAATCACGCTCCGCTTTTTAACCTATGTCATCTATGTCTTCCCGACAAACAAAAAATTTCAACAATCAGGCTGCTGTTTAGTGTCTTTTCCTAGGAAACTGAGAATTTCATCGGTGGGTACCTATAATGAAACCTTGGGAATAGGCAAATCTTAAGTCAAAGTTAGTTTTGTTGATACAACATGAAAAAGTTTACCGTCTGCATACGCTAGGACTACTACACTTAAGGAATTTTTTTTTTTAAATCTATTAAAGTCTGCAAGAATTATCCACCCCCCCCCCCCCCCGAGAAAAAACCGAAGAGTGCAAAAAATGAAAATTTTTGATGAGACAAGTGAGTTGGTTATGGCAGTTCAAAACTGCATATTACACTACGTTTAGTTATATAAAAAATTACATAGCCTCTACTAAAAATGTTTAAACGTAGCATTTCTTGTACTGCCAAAATGCGCTCACTACTCAAATAAAGTTTTTTTTCACAGAGGCTCTCTTGATAACAAAGTTTCATGTAACCCGCGCATATCTTCATTTCAGCCGTCTGCATTTGTATCTGAATTTTTGACAATTCTAGTACAAGTCACAACGATTTGCACCAGGGCCGGATTAAGGGGGTGGCCACATGGGCCGCGGCCCATGGCGGCGAATCTAGGAGGCGGCAAATTTTGCAATTTTTTAAATGTAGGTATAAAAAAATCGGATTTAGAAAAAAATTACAAACAAAATCTCTCATTTCCTGAGAGTATAGTAATTTCTAATTTTGTCGTCTTTCGGTGATACAAGAGACAGCACCTTTAATTATTTGAGTTAAGAGAGAGAGACCAAACACGCAATTTGGCCAGGAACGGCGCGACTGAGAGAGAAATGATGACGAGGACTTGAGATGAAAAGGAGAAGCCCTCGGCGCGGCGGTCGGCATGTAACACGTATCAGCGCCTACAAGACTGCACGAATACTTCACGCTTTGCATCAAACACAGTGCGTTCAGCAGCGGTCGTCGGCGTGAAACTCATAGCGCCTACAAAACTGTCCGAATACTTCACGCATTGCACCAAACACGGCGCAGTCTGCGCGGCGCGGCGGCGGAAGTTAAAATCATTAAACCACAATTATGTTTGTTCTTTCATAATTTTTTCGTTCATTTCTCATGAATGGAAGGCCTTGTCCACGCAGAGATAGGTTTACGAAACTTAACGTTCGCGCAAAGTTCGGTGAATTTTTGCTAGCAGTGTTGACAGGGCTTTCCCAAAAAATGTTTCCAACGCGAGTAAACGCGTCTTATGTACCCCAGCCCCGCTGGCACGTTCATTTGATGGTTTTTATTGATGTTTCAAAGCAAATGAGAAGGGGGCGGCAAAATACTAGCGGCCCATGGGCGGCAAGTAGGAAAATCCGGCCCTGATTTGCACCGGAAATACAAGTTGAATTGAAATGTTACGCTGAAACACTATGAATTTAAAGGAGGAAAACGACATTTTAAAACTGCGAGATTGGCTTTAGCCGCGTCTGCATAATCTAAATAACTAAGGTATGTTCTCAAAACCTTGAATTATTGAGCATCTTCATTGACATTATCTATCCACCAATGCCACGGAAATTCAAATTAATTTGATGATTAATTTTATAGTGGTAGATTAAAAAAATGTGATCTTGTACCAACGGTTTTCACAAGACGTAGAAATGTCGAACAACGTTGTAGCAAGAAGTTATCATTATATTGCGTTTTATTTTAAGGAATTTTCTCCAAATTTTAGTCTCACAATACGAATAATTCTTCTCAGGCTACCAAAAACTCACGTTAAAGAAGAGACAGTTTTGAATTTAAAAAAACCCTGAATGGCGCGCATTAGAATTTGAATTCCCCTATTCATGTATCACGGAAAAAAGTATTAGGGGTTACCCTCTAAAACTGTGGTACCTACCGTGCCCTAATTTGTTGGATGATATGGGCGTTTCCAATTAATGTGGTGTGGTAATACTAATACTGCAACTCAAGTTGGGGTAGTGCCGGAACATTTGGGATAGTAACCTAATTTATTGGGGTACTAACGCAATTAATTGGAAATGCCCATATCATCTAGCAGACCCTCTTTTTACCGTGATGAGAGGACCTTTATTTGTTCGTAAGGTTATTCCTCCGTGCTTCACAGAAGTAATACACATTTCTGCCTTTACTTGAAAAGGCTCATACGGAATGAACGGAGGTTAGACAACGAAGCCTATGCGGCTGATGGGAACTCCTCACGGGCACGGGGGATTATCGCGAGAGGCTGATTGTAGTTCCTGATTGCGGCTGATTACGCCTCTTGTTTCTACCACGAGCTACCGCCAGGAGCCTGAGACCGTCCTATGTAATTAGCCAATCCGCGCGGTTGTTTAGCCTAGGTCAGCTCCGACTCCACGACTTCACGGCACTCATTCATGCTCGCCGCAAGTTCGATCCGACCGAAATCGTGGACCAAATGGTCGAATTTGGCCAGGATTAGCCTAATTGCAATAAAAAACAATTTAAAAAGAGGGTAACAAGGCTAAAATTTCACACACACAAAACCAAAACGTTTCGGCTGAAAATTCAGCCATCTTCAGTTGTATAAATAAAAATAAAAATGGTTAAAAACCTAAAATAGTACCTGACTGTACCTTTCAAATTGAGAATGTTGTTATGACAGAAATTTTGCAGCTTGCTTGTAGCAAGCTTTCATGTAGATTCTGAAAATCGTGCTTAGAGTGAAAGAAACCACCATGTGAAGCACCGCTGATGGGTGACCTCTCACATTGTTACTCTTGAATTATTCTCAAAAATTACTCTTGATACTGTAATAGGCATAAAATCTTTGCGCGTTTGGGCTCATGTAATTAGCACTGTCTAGTCCATTGGCGTCTTTGACATCGAAAAACGATTCTAAGGCATGTGCAAGTGCTCCATTTGCTCTAATGATTCCTGTTACCTTTCCTTCTCTTCTTTTTGATACAAAAACCGGAAAAGGAAAATCGTGCAGGTGTGCAGAAATCGGTATGAATCTCACTTGATACGTCCACTTTAAAAAAATCAGAAATATCCCTCTGCCCCTTGCTCTATTGTTGCCACAGCAAGCTTGTGTGCGTCGCGGTGCATTAGATCAAGCACCGTGGAATTGCCGCAGGAAAGGCTGTTTTTCCACCGTTTAAGTGCCGCTTGAATTAATTACCCCGCGAGGAGCGAGGTGCGGATGGCCGCCGCCGCTGAATAGATAATGGCGCTGTTGTCACGATTAATGGATCAATCCTCCGCACAAGCAACTCCCGACCCGAGCTCTAAACCAGAGACTTCAGTAGCGATTCTTTCCTTTCAATCCTTTATAAGGATAATTCATTTTTAAGTGCAAGCTCTTTAACGACGTCGGAACTGACGTTAGACTGAAGTATTCAAATTATTCAGTGATTAAAATGATTAAATTCCTATACTTACGTCGAGTTAAACGTTTTGGACTTGCATGGGATATTTACAATTTAGTTTGCGAAGTAGGTTTCCCTCTGATTACGTGGAAAGAAATTGCAAGTGTAAAGCAAAAAAGAATCAGGAAACGTAACCTAGGGTGGGTGGCGATTCCACATTTACAGGACTTTGCATACATCTGCTATACATTTTTTGCAAAGCTCTTTCGATTTTAATTGAAAAAGAAGATGCGTCAATTCTCAACATGAGACAATTTATCACAGATCCATTCAGTCAGCATTATAAACATTAAATAAATTCTATTTGAAAACAAAATTCCATACATTTTGAAGATTTTTTACATTTTTCCATTGGCAAATGCACACATTCACAATTTTATCACCTCTAAGGGTAAAATTGTGATTGCTAAATCTGACGGTGAAATTTTTTGTGTCGTGGCGTCTACATGCACGTTAGGAGGGAAATACCTATTCTAAGATAATTTGAAGTGTGTGATGATTATGGACGGGGCAAGAGTTGTAGATATATCAACACATACATCCTCAAACAGACGTATTACATTTTGCAATAAAGAACCAATATTTCTGGCCCATTGTAGAAACAACATGCATGCCATTGGTTTCTTTATGCAGATATGTGCTTTCATGGGATTGCCAGACACAGTGGTTCATTATTGCAAGATTTAATTTAAATAACTATTGCTGCACCGAGGATATTTTCTGGCTTACCTTGAAGATCGAGGGAAAAATTGCAACGTGCGCAATATTCATGGCTCCTCTGTGTGAATTCTCTTTCTTGCCTAAATTTTTAGTCAGATGACACTTGTGAGTACCTTCTTCTCGAAACGCGACACCTCCATTTCAAACGTGAGGTGAATAAGTAACGTCTTAACTCGTTAAAAAACAACGAGCCGTCCTCATATCTTTAAAAAATATTTAGCCGCTCATTAAAGCGGAATAATTTCCTCTAAAATGGCAGCATCGTCAGGATGTTGGTGAGCGGGTCGACCGATTCCCGTGTTTCCGAATAACGGTGCGCAGCTTGCTTTCGCGTTCCTCGCTAAAGAGGATGCTAAATCGCGAGCGAAATGAGCTTTTTCCTCTGACACTGCGAGATGAGAAGAATTAATTTTGACAAATATCTTGCAACACTGGTACTTTTAAAGGTTGCCGCATTGTTGTTGTTTCATCCGGAGGGTATTCCTGCTTTTTGTAAACTTCAAACGAACACTGAGAAAAAAGTATGGTGACAACAATTATATGTCTACTTAATTTTTTACACGGTGATACTATTCAGTGAAAATAACCAGGATTATTAATTTACCATGTTTCTGGTAATTTTTCAACTTTTCCTCTACATTCGTAGCACACCGAAAAAAAAGTTAAGTTTATTTAAAATTCTAGATGGAAAAAAAAATGCGAGAACTCATGAAATGCTGACCAACCCGCCACAGCAGCAAGTTTTACATCTTGGCATTGCTCAAATAACTGCTGTAGCGAGTTATTAATCATTTTATAAGTTCTCTCGCACTTCTACTACACCTAGAATGTTAAATAAACTTCACTTGTTTTGGATGTGATTTTACCTTTGATGGTAAAAATAAGTCGCTAAAGAAGAAAAAAAATAAAATAAAAAAAATTTAAAAAAAAATAAAGTAATTGGTAGAGGAAAGCAAAGTTGGCAAAATTACAGAGACCTAGTGAAATGATTGGAAACCCGTAAAATCATTGGAAATTTGGAATTTTAGTGATCAATGTTCATTATGAAAATTAGCATCTGTATAGGAGGGATTGTTTCTCAGGCTTGCGTCTAACGGTTTTATCTTTCAATCCGAGGAACGAGCTTTTCTGACCCTGAGCTTTTCTCAAAGGCGCTTTAAAGTTGTCAATTACAACTAGGAAAAAAGCTCCCCGCATACCGAGATGATCATGCTCAGCATGACGCCCAAATCGGGGAACCGATCCGACGCCTTTTCGAATCGCCTTTCCTCCGTACGCTGAAGACCTTTCCGCGTACGTGGCGACCTGGCCCGCACCCGCGCATCGGTGCCAAGTAGCCACGAAAAACCCCAAAAATACCTTTAAAATCACTCGTAAAGCGTTGAACTAATCATCGGCTGGCAACAATGCCGGGGCCAAGCGCCACTCCGACTCGAAATCCGGAGTCACTACCGGAAACAGCTCAATGACTCGGCGCCGAGAGAAAACCCGCTTCGAGCGACGTCGCTGTTGCCACTTTGCCCGAAAAATTCGAATTTTTAAACTGAATCTTGGGGATTTAAGTGGTAATTTTGGCATCAACCAGGTGTTTGGCCGCGAGAAGCGCCCGTTTCCGATTGACGATCGCGCGATTGCCAGTGGCAGGTGAAACATTTTTTTTTTCTTTTGAGATTTTGACGATTCTGGTGGAAACCTCGATGTATTTTGACTTTGGCGCAGGCAAAAAAAAAGGGGGTAAAAAATTACTAAAATTTTAATGGTTGATTGAGATAGAGTCACAAAAACTAAAACTTTTTTTAACAAACATTTTGGGGGAAAAAAACCCCAAAAAATGTTTTGCAGTTCAAAAAATGTGTGATCAAGAGGAAGGCATTGAAACTTATAAACTGCCATGTTTAGAGTACGGAATTTTAAATTTGTACAAGAAAATTTATGATTTTACATTTTGTAAAACACAACTTTTAAGTGTGAAATTGTTTTTAGTGTCAAAATTTCATATTCAAAGCATTCAGTATGAAATTTAAAATCGAAAATTTAAGGGTATCATGTACTAAATGAACATGAGTAGAGTTTTTAGTGAACAATCAGCAGTAATTTGAAATTCATCCCGTGACTTTTGAAAATTTTAAACTTTTTTTTATGTATCATCGAATTATTATCTTGCATTTTATGCAGCATATACGATTAAGATTTAATTTTATTGTTTATCTGATCATTATTATCCTTTTCTGTTACAGGTAAGTTCTTTTTTGCTGCAACTAAAATTGAACGGATCTCATGTGGCCGCAAGTCATGTCACTTGGGAAGCTGACACGAAGCACACCGATAAGTGGAACAATTTACAAATTTAAAGCCCGTAGATAGGATTCCTGATACTATTTACTTTGGGAATATTAAAAAATTAATCGCAATCAATCTAAGATCACGAATATAATTCTTCGCCGACAAAATCATGCATGAGTGAAAAAAAAGAACATTATAGTCGTTGTGAAGTATACTTAATTTGAAGGTAACAGAATCATAGATTTGTTGGAAAACACGTAACATGTGAAATGCATGTGCCGCACTTAACGAGTATTAAGTTGCTGTCAGCGGTGGTCTAATTAAAGGAAGTGAGTATCCTTGGTGACAAGACACGGTGGCTGGTCAGTGGTCATCGCATCGGCATTGGTCACCGTTCGTGGCGCAGCGTTAAAGTCACCGGTTGACTGAAAGTGAAAACAGCCGGCTTCGGACACCGGTTCCCGTCGCGTGATCGCGTCATGCTCACAATCAGTTACTAATTCTAGCTTCGGAGCGGCAATGTCACCTCTTCACCATTTTTTCCGCCGCACTTCCAACCAGACCGACTAGGTATCTACGTTAGGGCACCTTAGCTATAAACGCTTGATACAACTATTACGACTCTGAAGTAGCCCAAATTGCATAGCCATCTAAATGAAGGAGCACTAAAATTCATGATCGTGATTTCCACTTCAAATATTAGGTATCTACGCTCAGACACCTTCTTTTTGATATACGGTGGCTATGTACCTCAGATTCTATTGCCATCCAGACAAAGGAGCACTTAAATTAATGACTATACCTTCCACTTTACATTTTGATTTAATGGTTAGAAATGTGATGAAAATGGTCATATTCGCAGTGTTTAAAAAAAATGCAGAAAATTTAATAACTATCCCGGTGATCGGAGAAGGAAAAAATAATTGTGTCTAGGAAAGCGAGTATCAAGTGATCAACTTAACTCTTGCATTTTGCGTCAGGAAAGTTGAAAACTATTTTCTTTCATTCGCCGGAGAACTCCGTTGCTCTTTCACATTCACTGCGACGATTAACATTTTGAGTCTATTTGTGATGAATCCAGTCCAAGTTAGAAATTTTTCAAGCTTGTGTAATGAACCATAGATTATAGTAAGACCACACAAAATACTGATGCAGGGTTTCTAAATTTCTGAACTCATTTTATTTTTTCAAAGGAGAACTTGCTAAATATTTTGGGTGAAATTATTTCAAGTACTTCGTCAACCTGATGAGCCTGAAATTAGATTTAACAAATGATGCTGCAGTCAAAAATGCAGGACCCTAAAATTAATTTTTGGCTAATTTGGATAGAAGTAGTGGGATCTTTTAAAATTTGTTTTCTGCTTACATCGTATTTTTAGACATTCTTGTGGTTGATCACTCGTTATGTCAGCAGTATTCTAAGAATCAGGATTTAGAACGACTTATTAGATAAAAGAAATGTTTTCAGCTGGGCTGCGTCTTCAATTTCATCACCTTAGTCTATCAAATCTATATAGAGAGCTGGAGGTTAATCAAGAGGCGGATGTAGTGGGAAGCGGTCGAATTTGAAGTGCATTCCGATGGGTAATGAAGAGGTGACGGTGATTTCAGGCACGCGTATTAATTCCGACCAGCTCATTGTTTCCCTGAGTCGCGACACGCTTCGCTTGCGGCAACGTCATCTTCGGGCACCGTTGCCACGAATCCGGAAAAATCCCATTATTTTCGGAGTAGGTGACTTCGAAGTTGAAAGCCATTAGGCGAGGAGAAAGTATCAGCTCTCAAACCGATCGAAATTAGAGCTTACACAAGACCCGATAAATGAAACTGGATCTTACGCAAGGAAATAAATAAAATTCAGTTTTTCACCGAAAGAAAGTGACATGGTTGATTTTACAGTACTCTGACACAGTGATGAGAGTATGACTATCAGACTCGTAGTTGTATTTACCATTCTGCAGTAGATTTCAAACATTGATATGGTAAATGCTACTAGGAGTTTATTATTTATCCCCGTATTTGTATATCACTGTGTCAGAGCATGGGAAAATTCGACTATATTTGTTCTCAATGACGACATAATCGCATTAAAGAGATTTTGACGGTTAATGTTAGGGCAAATTTTTGATAAAAGATAAAAACTTGACTTATTTTCAGCGTCTCTTTTAAAACGTTTATCAATGGATTTAAAAATAAAAAATTATATAGAAAATGAATTAGACTTTGGACTTAAAAAGGAACAGGAACTCAGTGATTAAAGGCGACGATGATCTGAATTGTTAGGTAATGATCAGCTCAAATTATTTTCCTGGGATATTTCATTTGATATACCACAAAAAATAGAAATACGTTTAGGTATCATCGATGGGTACTCAAGGTAGGTATGGGCCATAGAAATGCCTGGTTTATTCGTTTATAAAAAGGTTGGGTTAAGAGGGAACGTAACAGAGGGAAGGAGGGATCAAAAATTGAGAGAAAAAATTGACATAATCGATGGATGACACTTTGTAGCTTCTGTGGTTTATAAAAAGATTTCATACGAATAATAATTTCAAATTTAAATTTCTTTTAAAATCTGCGATATCGACATAATAATTTCATGGAAAAATTCCAAGTCCAGCCTGGGCTTGGTCCAGGAAATTCAAGGGGGAAAAGAATAATTCGCATAAATAAAATTATCGGAGGGGTGATGAAGACGGTTGAATTAATGAAGAAATTGCTTAAAAATTCAAATGCCCCTCCGTGCGTATCCTTACTGTACCGTTAGCCGTTACTGTTACTACGTGGTCCGGCATGGAATCGGCGTGAATTGCGATGTATCGATTGTTATGCCATTTAAACTTATGGTAAAGAATCGATTATTAAGGTGTTCCTTGCAAAGACCCTGTTTATCGATCCTTTCCCATAGGTTTAAATGGCATAACAATCGATATATCGCAATTCACGCCACGCCACTGCATGGAATGACACCCGAACCCACTTCCACTTCATATTCTGTCACTTTCCGTGCGTATCCAATAATTTCATCTACCTCTTCGGATATTTACTTTTTTCTCGCTGGAGACTGTTTTGTCCGGAAGAATGCATCACCATGAATTACGTGAGCCGTTATTTATTTTTTTCCCCTTGCATAAGTAAGCTATAATTAGGACCTCCGGCGGTGTCTGAAGCAGTATATGCCTCCCGTGAAGCCGTGGTCACGTTAGTAACAGTAACACGAACGTTACACGGCCGGATAATACGTTTTTCCTCACGTTTTAACTGATAAGACACTCACGATACGGCTAAATCTTACTATTCATGTCTACAACGTATGTCTACTGAATAGAGATAATTTCTAAAAACAGAAAAGGAAAATGATGAAAGGGAAATAATAAAATTGTCGTAAAAATTTACCAATTATTGTAAAATCGTCACTTTCGTTGATTGGGGAATACGCTCGATGACTTCAGACAATGATGTTCGATGTTCCTGTGTGGACAGCATCCATTCTATGATATACTCTCAAGACATTATAGTCATTGTTAATTTCGCCCCCGCAGAAAATATTTCCTGCCTCCAAAAAATCGAGATTCGCAAATGATATATCGTGCGTTGAACTTTATGGAGAGACGACATTTTTAACTCACTTTTCTCGGCTCCGTATTCGTGTCCTTTTCCCCGGATTGCTAAACGCTGTGTATGTGTGTAATGTTATCGGGGAAAAGACGTCTGGATACATTTTTACATTTTAAAAGAAGCGAAAATGTGATTTTGTGCCGCAATTTTATTTTCTTTTTTTTCACTTATTTATGAAGATCCGAGTTGTATAGTCTGGAAAATCATTCGAGTCGGTGAAACTCAACAGTTCAGCCAAGAGCCAGTGTCACATAAAGCGTCCGGCAATAAGGGAAGAACGTTCTCTTACCGAACTTCCTCAGATCACAAAGTTATACGATTTTCGTAAAATGTTACATTATCTGGACAGAAAATTCAAATTGGTCAGCAGTGGGTCTAATTTTCAAAATAATTGGCAAAATGATTGATTCAAAATGATATCTCTGCCGTGCTATAAGCAAGAACGCCGTAAATCCATCTAGATTTTCCCGCGTTTTTTGGAACTTAACACTTTATAAAATAAAACCTGTTCTACCCATGCACCGTAAATATTTAAGTTAAGTTCTCGATAGTTTTTGCTAAAGAATTCTGTACAAACATTGTTCCACGGTACGCAAGTTTTTTTACTATGATACATTGTTTCCAAAAAATTTAAAATGGCGTTTACGGCGTTTTTGCGGTGCACGGCAGAACTAACCATTAGGGCCTCTTGTTAGCGAAAGTGGAAAAAACTTCATTTTGAAAATTGTTTACGTAAGATTCAAACTTGCATCACTAATTTTGCAACAGTACCATTTAAAGGCCGAAACTATCATATACCCAGGTGGATTTGTGATGTACAAGCGAGTATAATTGCCATAAATTATGATGACCGTAAGAAACGCGTCGTCATAGTTGCATATTTTTCATGTCGGTCGTTTCTTTGCGAGAAATCAATGAACTGCTCCCCGTGCCAAGCGAATGATTCACGAATTCCGAGACGGCATTGCTTCAGCAACGATTATGATCATAGGTTGGCATTTTTCTTGGCATTCAAACTTGGAAAATCTTCAAGCATTTCTTGTATCAGACAGAGGTTCTGTGCTGAAAATGGGTATTCTTGTAGAGATTATACGTTCGGAATGAAATGAGATGCCACCCTTTTCTCAGAGGAAGATAAAAACAGAAAATCGCTTATGGGGAAAAAGTGTTTTATTTTAAAGAATTTCCAATTAATGTCAACTAAGATCTCCGAGACTCTGAGCTAAAACTTTTTGGTATTATAGGAAAACTTTTACATTAATTATAAAAGGGATACAAATTGACTCGTATCCAATATGCTAATAACTGTTCTAGAAGAATTGGTAAAATCCTCGTGAAGTTATACCGTGGCTCTTTTTAAAAGAAAATAAAAATCTGAAAGTAAAAAAATAAAAATCTTTTCGTGTCTATTTTAACAACGACCGCAGCAATGAGTTTGAACTTACGATTCCTCACAGTATTTATTCTTCACTATTCATTGATTGTTTTCCCTATATTCGTGTGAATTCCATTGAGCCACAAAAATAACTAAGTTCAAGGTTGAGGCTAAAATCAAAGGTACGGATAAGACATTATGATTGTTGATTTCCTCTCCTCATAGCGTGTGTAAGGAGTCTATTATTAAATAGAGTGACATTGAGAAAAAAAGAATCTTAAAGTTTTCTATCGGCATTTCTCATTTTTTGCTGCCACCGCTGGTAATTAACGT
This sequence comes from Bemisia tabaci, assembly GCF_001854935.1. Classification (NCBI taxonomy): domain Eukaryota; kingdom Metazoa; phylum Arthropoda; class Insecta; order Hemiptera; family Aleyrodidae; genus Bemisia; species Bemisia tabaci. The sequence goes on along the minus strand of NW_017548293.1, from coordinate 180,488 downwards.
CTTAGCTCGGCAAGCAATACTAGAATCAATCGACGGAGGAAAAACATATAAGCTCGATTAAAACAACTCTATGCGACGAACGTTGCCAGATGGCGCACCTCGCATTACTGAAGACACCGTAATTTTCCGGTGAAAATTCGAGTATCTGGGGAAACCTGGCAGCCGCGTCGTAATAAATCTGCAGGAGGCGAAAGTAATGACACTAATTACACAAAGTCCGAGGCAAATGAGCCGATGCCCATGTTTTTGAATAAAACATTCGGCGGTGAAGCGCGAAAAAAGTGCGCGCGCTTTCCGCGCGTGCTCCCGGCAGGAAACCCTTCGTTTTCACCTCGAGAAACATGTTTAATTGTTCACTGAACTAATCCTTCCGGGAAATCTCGTGGGGTCTAATAGATACCACCGCGCAACTACGCGCGGAAATACCTTCGCGTTTGTTTATACAACAATTACCGAACTGTTACCGAGAAGACGATGACTTTCTCGAAAGGGAAAACGAGGGATGCGCTTATAATGGGTAGTTTAGTGCCTGTCATCGAGGATGTTTTGGTGGTTGAATCTCACAAAAACTGTAGCAAACACTGTAAAAAAAAACACATTGGATCTAGAGTCCAGACTCTTAAAATCATTGCCAAGAAAAATTACTCTTGATTCAATCAGAATCTAGCTTAAATCAAGAACTAAGCCTCTTAATTTAAGCGGATTTCGTTTTGATTCAAGCACAAGTCCGATTGAATCAAGAGTATTTTTTCTTGTCAATGTTTTCAAGAGTCTGGACTCTAGATCCAATGTGTCTTTTTTTCCAATGAATAATAATTATTTCTACTTCAAATATCACAAAGTATGTAACGTATTGAAAAATCAAAACTAGATGATCGTTGAATGACCTTCGACGGTGAGAAGCGACGTTTTCTGACAAGAAATTCAAAAGAGATCCCACACATTGCTGTGGTTATCTTCAATTTTCGAAGTTGGCAAGAATAGTCCAACCGTAAAGTATTAGTTACAATTCAGAGGTAGTTTCAACTTCCCTGTTCTTTTCCCTTGAATTTTGAATCGCCACTAGAGAGTAAATTATTTTAATTTTCGGATACTTTTTCTGCCGAAAGATGTAGAACTAGCCCTCCAGAGCTACGATGTTGTTGTTACCCACCCTCGCCCATTCTGGCACATTTTGCACTGCTGTTAGGACACTTATTTCTCGGCAAGACACTGTAATGTGCTTGTTGATCTAATGATGACTCATAACTCATTTTCCTCGAAAATGAGTAAACTTAGGCCCGGTTTGATCTTGGAACAATTATATTTTAAACGAGTCCAGTCACCACTTTTTCACAAGAAATCTAATTCGACTTTATAGGAGACTTAAACGAAAGGGAAGAAAAGTGGTCGCGTAACACAATCAACAATCGGTAGGGTAGAACAGGGCTTAAAGTGGTTCTGCCAGACTGACGAGAAATAATAGTCAGTTTTCCATTGCTCCGGGCTGATTATTGAAATTTATAGACAAATCGATAGACACAGAAGACAAATAGAAACTTGAGTCATCCTACTGTTTCAATCGGGTGGTTTTTAAAAATTGCGAGGGAAAATGATGGACTAACTGTAGGATCTCTTGTAGATCCAGTTAGTTAGTATCATCCGTATCTCTTTTATTCATTACAAACACCCGCTTCCATTTTCTCTTATAAACTTATTTGTCTTTCGTTTTGTCTATCAATTTCATCATTCAGCCCGCTGAGTCGATTTTTGGCAACAAATCGGGTTTCCGTCAGTTATTCCTTATCTCCCTTGTCCATCACAATCACCCACTTCTACCGATGTTAGGATTGCTCCATATTCTCTTTGATTTCTATGTCTATCACTTTGTCTATCAATTTCCTTGATCAGTTCGATGTACGGATTTCTGGCGACGAATCGGGTGTCGGCATTTACTCCTCACCTCTTTTGTCTATCACAATCACCCCTCCCGATAATAGGATTGCTCCATTTTCTATATGTTTCCTTATGTCTACTCTTTGTCTATCGATTACAATTATTAGCTGATTTTTCACGACGAATCGGCAGCGCTGAGGAGTGGCGTGTGTGTGGTAGCGTGCGATATGACACTGGAGTTACGCATGTCCGCGTGGCGGCCCAGGCGTCTCTGATTTTCATTTCCATTTCGAAATTTGCAACCGGTGAAACTTTCGTCACCGCCGCCGGCGTCGGCGTCGGGGCCGCGACGCTCGGCTGCTCGCGTCGCGGCGATACCGATGCCGCAAATCCACCGATCAGCCATCGCATCGGCTCACCCTTCGATCGCCCGACCACGGTCAACCGTCGAACCATCGACAGTCGGCAGCCGGATCAGACTGGCCCTGGATACTGTGATCGTGCGGATGTGGCTAGGTAGACGGAATAGAAAATTTGCAGGCAGTGTTCGAAACTCGCAGGCGCCGACGCGCCAAATGCGCCTGAAAAATCGGCCCTGGCGCCCAAAAAATGAAGGCTTTGCGCCAACGTGGCCCCTGAAAATTTCCCCATAAAAATCTGAATTTTCATATTTGGTGATAATTAGGATATTGTAGTTCCTGCTTGCAAAATGTCGTCCAAGTTTTTCAGAACGTCTCCTTTTTTCCAAAGACACATAACTCAAAGATTTATTAAATGTCACCAAAATGCTACATCCATCAAATTCCCATGCGTATGTCTAATTATATCTGCAAATGACATGATAGATCCTTCCTTGGGCGTAATTGTCCGACGCTCGTTACAGACTCAGAGCGAGCGTCCCTAACCTCAAATTCCTCGCATTACGCGGCGCGTATGATCTTGTTAACAACACGGCCGTTCTCCGTTCATCTCACCTAAGTCCAGTAAAAATCCCACGTCATTACGGGGTTTTTACTTATTGAAGTGAATCTGCCCTACTAATATCCACGACTTTGTTTGGAATCCATGTCCCGGCGTGGCATTTTACCTTTGCGAAGCGTCCGCTGCCTTTGCACGTTGCGTCGCACTATGCTGCCGTGCTAAGGAAAAACGCCGTATGAACATTCGAGAGTCGCCATATTTCCTTCGATGAAATGTCTATTTTTGAAGAAAATTATGAATATTTTTCCTTGAAATTTTAAGAATCTTTAGGTGAAATTGCGTACCAAATTATCAGAAAAATCGGGAGGAAAATTGTCATAAGTTTACCAGGAAATTCGCGTTTTATCAAAGGCAATTTGGCAACGCCTGAGGGTTTATACGGCGTTTTTTCTTGGCACGGGAGTATGGTTCATGTAGAGTATGGATGACACGACTCATCATGGAAACATTATGAAGATACGGTCTCGGTCTCACTCGGATTATTGTTAGAATGTAGAAGAAAAGAATCTACGTAGAATAGAATCTACACTTAATGCAGAAAGTTAAGCTATCGATCCGGGCCAATACCGTTCCGTTTACTCTTAATTTGCCGAAAAAATTAGAATTTAAGGAAGAGGTAAAATACTACGGTCTACGTGTTTTTCACAGAAATATATTCTTTGGTGATTTTTAATCTTTATTCCTGGTTCATTAAAAATCCATTTGATTATCAGATATTATTTCAAAGTATGCTTTATCGTTCTTATTGCACTTTTACATCCAATTATGCACATTTTCTGGCATTTTTGTAGAGCTGCTCTCCTGAAATATCATTGAAACTCTTCTTGACGGCCAACTTAATTTCCTTATTTTCATTTAATAGTCATACATAACGGATCAAAACCATCAACAACTTCTGGTTTAAAAAAATGTGTGGCAGAAACTCGCAATTGATAGCATTTCACTAAAATCCTCATAAATTCACCAATTTTGGAGAAGATGAGATGATCTCTCAGATTGATGACGTAAAATCTAAGTTATAGAATGAGATTAGGTATATCTAGCATTATTAGTTTGTGAATGGCAACATTAGTCCACCTGACAACCTTTGCAGTCTGAACATAAATATGAGTCTGAATCTCGCGAATTTTTTCATTCCGAGCTTTTTCGTTCCGAGCTCTTTGTCGCGCGGCCCAAGTTGCGACCGTCGGCGGCCGGTGGGTGATCGGCGAAACCGCAAAGCCAACCATCTGTGAAACCAGGAATGACACGACACGCGGCCCTACACCGCCAAACAGTGCTCGAAACGCTAGTTCTCTCGTGAGTTAGCACGAACGAAATGTTCTCCATCGAGCACATCATGGCAACGATGTATTGCCGCACCGGTTGCATAAGCGCCATCTCCATTCCCCGACGCGAGTACCGTTCCTCCGAAGCCACAAGAATTTCGGCTGCGGCCTTCGGTCATCGATTGATCGTGCGGTAATCCGATGATCGGTCGTTGGTGACCTGGCCATTTTGCGCTGAAATTTTGCGGGACCGGAGACGATAAGCATGGATTAAGAAGTAATAATGTATTTACATTCTGAATTTTGAAAATATTCCTGCGTGCTGCATTGTCAGGGACCTATGAAATAAAGATGTTTGAGGTCTGAAAATGTGTAAGTCTGATCGTGACTTTGCACATCTCCGTGTGCTCTAAGGTGTACTTTGAATGAACTACATTTGCACTATGGAACCACTGTCTCTGGCTTTCCCATAAAAGAACATATCTGCATAGGGAAACTGATGGCATGTACGTTGTTCCTGAAATGGGCTAGAAATAGTGGTTCCTTACTGCAAAAAGTAATTCAAATCATGAGTGGCGGTAGCCACTTCTGGACAAAGTCTAAATTGTATAATGGCATTCAGAGACGATTTCAAGGGAAAAAGAAAAATCAGGAGGAGGAGAAATAAAGAAATTGAAGAATGAGAGGAAGAAGGAAAACAAAAAGGGAAAGAAGAAAGAAGATAATTGAGAGAAGAGGAACATAAGATGAATTAGGAAAAGAAGAATAGGAGGAAGAAGGAAAAATAAGATGGATGCCCTTTCAAAATGGTCCTATGGGTATCGTCAAGGATCTATTAAGGGGAAATGTCAGAGGACCCCAAGGATTGCCCTGTATAGATTCCTGTTAGTTTCTTCTTTCACCTCATAGTTACCCCTGAGTTCCAACGGGTCCTCTAGAAATGCCGAAGGGGACCCATTGGAATCTCATGGACCCTCATGGGGCCATTTTGGCAAGGCTGGAGAAGGAAGAAAAAGGTAAGAAAAAATCAATTTTTCTCCTTTTCTTTCTCCTCTTTTTCCTTCGTCTTTATCTACCAACTTGTTGAAGAAGTAAAAAAATCGAGCCGGCCAGGCCAGGATTAAAGAGCCCAGTCAAAAGTGTCCCTATCGCTTAGCTTCTTCCATCTGGCCTCTGCATTCCCAACCAAGACAATACCAGATTTCGCGCACCCAGTGCCTCAAAGCAAAACTCATAACCGGGCCGTCCATTCAGCATTCCACGCTGCTAATGACGGGAAACTGGTTCAATAACGGAACCGTAATACCAAAATGTTACGACGATTCCATCGAATGCGTTACGAGTAATCAGGAGCGGAATCAGCGATGGACGGGAAGGTGCGTCGGTTTGGCATTCCGTCGGTTCTCGGTGCGCAATTCGCGCGCCGCGGGCGATCGCCGAGTCGGTATTAGCGCGTGGAACCGGTTCGTAGGCCACCGAAGGATTCGCGTGCAATCGCGCCGGGCGTCCGGTTCGGATTTTCTAGATCGCCGAGACTCGCGATTCGAGAAAAAATTCCATTCAGAACGGATTTCAGCTGATCGGCAAGCGCTGAAGACGCTGATTATACAATTGGGCTAAATTATGAAGCAGAAAGGAACCGATCCCTTATTTTAAGGAATCCTGAGTTAAGAGTAGTTTAGAGTTGGACTAATCGCTAATTCTAACCTGTCAAAAATCTCAAGTCGATTACGCTGAATTATCGAGTAGGGAGGAACCGCACCGTGTTTATGGCTGTGGACTGAAATATTAAACTCAAAACATACCGGGACCAAATCAGTTTAGATGAGTTTTCAGTCGACTGAACTAGTGGCGCATTATTTTGCTCGTGTCAATATTCGAATCCGAGAAAAAATATCTCGATGGATACCTACCGGTTAAACTTTATTCTTAACACTGAGTCTCAACTTTTTATCTCTTGGCCCAGTGGTCTGATAATTGAAATCCATAGACAAAGCTGTGGAAAAAGAAGACAAAGGTATAATAGAGGGGTCCTATTGGTGATGGCGGGAAGTTGCAATGGATGGAGGAAACAGACTAACCAACGGCAACAATCCACAAGGAAGCCTTTAGTTTGTCGATCATTTCCCCTCTTAGTCTATAACAACCACCGAGCCATCCATTTCCACCAATGATATCACTTCACTTTTTCGTCGTTTTCTTTGTCTATCAATTTCAACAATTAGCCCTGCATGTTTGATGCGTTCTAGTCGTCTTCGAAAATTGAAGGCCAAATAGCAATGCCTATAAACTCCATGCCTCCGTCATTTCAATTTGATTCCATCTATTCTTTAAACAGAATTTACTGTGTATGTACTAATCAAAGTTGAAAGAAATTAAAGTTTGCACCAACCCATTTGACGAAGTCGATCGCTCCGTTTGAGGAAAGTGTCCCGTCAATATTAAACATAAAAATAATTATGCAATGTTTGAAAAATCTCTTCATTTTTTTTTTTGTCAAACCACAAGCTTTTATCTCTCAGACACCAATAGCTGTGATTACCTAAATTGAAGCGTTGACGATGTAATATTTTTAAGGCCAGCAAACACAGAATTTTTCAAATCGCAATGTTTAATGTGTGCCGTTTCCCCCAAACTTTAACCCTCGCTTAATCCATCACAAATTTACTTCCGCGTTGCTGGTAACATCTTTGAGGCTCGTGCAACGTCTCGCGCATGCGCGATCTTGCCGAGGAGTCGGGAAAAAAGCGACACGCATTGACTTGAAGGTCCCGGGACAAGTTTACCTCTGATGAAGCCTGGAGCCGCCGCCGAGCTAATTTATGACTGAGTTAGGTAGCTCGGCTCTGTAGCTCACCTGAAAAGTAAATAAAATTGATAACCGGATCCGACTTTTAGTCTCCAAGTCGTCGTAACTCATCCGCAACTGTGTCCAGGAGTGATGTTGAGATTTTCTTTCAGGCATCAGAGACGTGCAAAATGTTCTTCGATGTATTTAAGAGTGGACGTCGCAAGCTACACAGAGAGAGATTTCAACATTGACTAAATGCCTGATACGAACATTAGCCTACAAAACATGCGTAGTTCGGTCAATAATGTGTATGATATTCAAGCATGGTTTGTTTTGATAAGCAGAAAGCTGATCACGATTCTCGGGAAAAACTCAGGTGAAGTTCAAGGGTATTTTAATGTCAGCGGCTAAAAATGAAAGGCCGAAGCGTATCTAAGGGGTTCTGGAGGTTCAAACTCCTCCCTTCCTCCCGGCATCCGAAATTTTTTCTCAGAATATGTCTTTATCTGCGATTCTCGGTAATTTATACCTCCTATCTGGGCTCCATACTCCCCTCAGAGGAAAAATTTCCGATTTTTGCACAAATTAAGAGATAGCAAATCAGTCTGAGTACCATCAAAAGTGATATATACGAGTATTTTTTACGATGTTACGTACTGAGTCAAAATATCATCATTCATATTATGTTCTTAAAGATGTATTTTCCTGTGCCCATCTCAAATCGAACTTTTTTATTCTTTGTGATAAAAACTAATTTCCTTGTCTCACAAGATTACTTATTCGTGTACTCAGGAAAAACCATGAGTCAAAAATGTCTTCGTCATAAAGATTCACAATTGTTCAACTAACTTTTCGCCCCTCATTTGCGTCAGAGTTTTTTTTCTTTTTCAAAGATGTATAAAAAAGGCTGAGAAAAAAGAGGGAAAAGGGTTTAGAAAGCCATTCTGCTTATATTTTTTTCTGAAGTTGCAAACATTCATTGTACTCCTGACTTCTTTTTAAGGAGGGCCCGGTGAATTAATTCACCCCACCCGTTGATGTAAAAAATAGGGTAGTGATATTGATGATACGAGTATTTTCTCAAGTTGGACAAAAAGTAAAAGCAATAAGGGAAGCATTAAGAGGAATGATGAGGTTTGTATATTATTGAGGAAAAAATATGAAATGAAGAGGAAGAGAGTGAGATTAACCTTTAGTAAGGGCAAAAACCATTTTTTATTACTTATGAACGGAGCTGAATAATATATTTGAGGAATTCTCATTTCTAAATGTCTGGTTCAGTATACTCAAAGAGCGGAAATTGAATAACATATCTGCTTGAATATCATCACAAATTCATCACAGCTCTTGAGCTCAAAACAGAGTTTGTTTTGATTTATCATTGCTGCCAAAAATAACTAACAGTATGTCGCCGAATCCTTTAAGTGTTTTTAACGTTGGACTGTGAGCATATAAACCCATTCTTCATTTGGCCCATTAGCTTTTCGGAATTACCCTTTTTATAAATGAGTTGTGTATGAAAGTATGATATTTAAAGTTGATTTAAATTTTCACCGAGTTCATCTGAATACAGCGATGTCGCAATCATTTAGCTCTATAATTGCGATTGCCATAGTAATTTAGATAAAAATAATACTTTAGCTCGATCTTCTAAGAAAAACAACACGTCTCTATAATCTCCTACCAGCTTGCAAAAACATCCCTTTTTGTAAAATACATAGACAAAGATATACTCTCTTAAAGAAAGTTCAAAGCGACCGGCGTAAGATCGAGTCTTACTACTTCTAAAGAAATTACTCTGATATCAACCTGACATCAATTCGATGTCGAACAGATTTAAGGTCAGAGTCAGAGAGCTTCATGGATTTCATTCTGACTCAAACTGATCTAGGAAACAAATCAGTCTGTGGTCGGACATTAGATCGGCTCAGTTTTACTAGGGTCTTGTTACTACAATCCCTTTCATATGCTATAGCCTTTCGTGACCTAAATTTGGGGGTTAATAGCTCGCAGTGAACCTCTTCGAGAGGCAAGATAGGATCACATGGGCACGTAAAACTCCCGCCGTCTGTAAGATGATATGCAAAGACATTTTCGTGCATGCTTAAAATCACGATAGTAAATGCCAGCATGCCTGCATAATTTCACTTTAAAAGAGCAATTTTCAGCACTTGACACATCTAAAAATTGAGGATATCGCGTGATGTTGCAACCTCGACGATGATACTGATAAGCCAACCGGGTTCAAACGGACAAGTTGAACCAGTTGCCTACCACGGCTGCCGGGTGGCGAAAGAAAAAAATGCGATTTAAACTTTATGAGAGCAATATCCTGCACGGTTTTGCAAGCTCGAAACAAACTTGCCGTGAGAAATTCAATAAAAACCCAGGGTCAAGTTTTTCGGCCGTGGCAGCCTGAGTGACAGTGGAAGTCATCGCTGAGAAGTCAAAAAGACGTATCTGCCTCAGTGCCGCTATGGAGATAGATCTTTTTTGCCGAGCTCGATGATTATGAACTAAAAGCCGGAAAGTGCGGCTTCCGATCTTGATTGTAAGGCAATTCACAGGAGGACGCTTATTCTGCGAAGATGACCGAAAAGCTAAACTCATCGCGGAGTACTGGTGAGTTTTGCACATCATGTCATGTAGCGCTGACACGTAAAAAGTCGCAATGATTGATGAGGGGGATTTTACGCAACGGAGGGGCCCATAAAACCAGAGTGCGATATCCTCAAGGTCTAGGATTTTGACAATTTCAACCGCAGCATCTTCCTCTTGCCTCGTCACTCTTCTGTGAAACCAACGCCTGAAGCCGAATCATGGAAACTTCTTTATCCTTCAAAGTATGCTTCATAGAATGATAGATGGAGGAGAAATACCGATGGCGCAGTAAAATAATCGAACAAATAAATTTGAAACTCTCAGACTTTAATTCTCAGTCCACTTTCCTGTTTTTTTCGAGCTTCATTTGTAATCTTAGGTTCACTAAGAAAACTCGAATTCAATAAATCAAAGAAAATCGCATGCTTCGCAGTTTCTATCCATCAGGATACCGAGGAAGGAATAACATAATTTACCATTTGACAAGATTTGTAGACAATACAAAAAAAAACATGTTCCAAATATAACTATAAGTGCAAGGATGATATTTCTTGGCCTAGCTCAAATATTGAAGGCAAAAGAGCATTGTGTAAAACTACAAAATTTTTTCGTACCAATCTCCTATTCATTTTTGGATATATGCAATTTTACCTACTTTGAAGTCAAAATAGTTGTATTGCGTGCTTCGCCCCATCTAACTTTTCTACTCTTGCGTTAAAGTCCCTTATTTAGCGGAAAAAGAGACCCCATATCCCATGATTCACATATGAGCCCTCCAAAGGAATTTCCGTGGTGATCGATGAATGGGCAATTACCCGCGGCTGACGAACGCCCGGAAAGATTTTCACAACCTATCAATCCCAAAGCCCCATTCCACCTTAGTATTGCCTTGTCCGGTGGACAAATACACATTTAATTGGATCAGTGAGAATGAAATCACATCAACTTAGGAAACTGAAAATGTTCAAGAGACACAAAAAACTCCACAGCAGATGAGCAAGTTGATACGTTGATCTAAGTAAAATCTATTTGTGCGAGAGGTTATTTACTTTGGAACACTTTAAAGGCCAAAGTTGACAAAGACGTGCCATCTTTTTTCACTGGTCTTTATGAAAATAAGGCTTTTTCAATGAAATTTGGGTCTATTAAGTTCCCATGTTGGTAGGTTTTCATTCTCACAGATTCAATTCCAACATTCGGTTTGCTGATATTGAAGGCAAAAGATCCACAAATCACCGGCGGCGAATCATAAAAAACGACAGCAACGTCGCTCCAGGCTCATCTTTAACGCGTTGGCTTTCCTTCCTGCACGTCCGTGAGAAACGACAGATTAATGCGAAGTTGATTACCGGCTCGGTAATCAGTCGCACTCACCTGCCCGCGCGCTCGAATTTGATTTCATGGTTCGGAGCCGAGCCTCTGACCACAGCCAACAACGCTGATGCCAGGAGTTCAGCGGGTTAAGGCCGTGCCCCTGCCGGCAGATTCTGGATATCGTCAGCGAAAGCTTCGTCTCTGGGCGTAAACTAAGTGTCCGCGTCAAATTTCGCGCGAAAATTTATCAGCTTTGCGTGCTTCATCAGGTGCCTTTTCGACGGAGAGTGAGTTGGATACGAATCGGTTGGAGACTTGCTCAGAATTAAGGTGAATCTACGATGAAAGTATAAAGTAACCAAAGATCGAAGACGAAATTGTCAGGATTAGTTCGCAAATTTCGTAAAATCGGGGTTTGTTTGGAATAGCGCTTGGTCATCATCGCATCGTTCATCATAAGAGAAAAGAATTCGTCACCTTTCGGCTAAAGTATAACAAGCGCCATGCGACGTTTCAAAATTTCCGCCGCCGTTTTATGAGAAATTGCTCAACGAATCTGTCCGAAAATTTCACTAAGTTTTTTTTTGTGCTGTCGATAAAATTCAGTGAAATGTTCAAACAGATTCAACCAACGATTTCTCTCTGAAAAAATGAAATGACGGCGAAAATTTTAAAACGTCGCATGCGTATGTGATACTTTGACCGGAAACTGACGAGGTTACGATCCTAATAAGATGCATTTTACACAATGACAAGTCTCTAAGACGATTCGAGGTCTAGAGAATATCATGTCTCTTCTGTTGTTGGTGTTGAGATTAAGCTGCATATACCGTCAAAAGAAGGTATTTAAAAGTGACGAAGTCTATACGGAACACCACAACTTGGTGCTTCTTACTTAAACTGGTTTTCCAAAAATAGTTTTGAGTATAACGTGTTCCGGCAAAGCAGGGCGATTGATAAGGCGCTGTGAGCGCATCGATGGTCGTAAGATCACTTCGGCTCAAAGTATTTTGTTTACCTGTCATCAGCGAGTAGTTGAATCGATTAACAAATTGACGGATGGACGAGTAGCGCTACCTCTAAAAAATGTTGAGTCGCTAAGAAAACCCGCGTTTGACCGCCGAATGAACTATGCATACTGCACTATGAATACTGCCGAAATATTTTGACTTCTAGCGCTGGATTTAACAATTCGTTGTCCCATATTACAGGCAATTTTTAGACGATGTGGCAAGAAGATAATACCTTACGAGCATGCAAGTTCTAATTGAACAAGGGTTTGAAAAATTGCTGTTCATCAGAAAAACTCAGAACCGCGAGCTCTGCAGAAGCGAGGGGTTTCTGGTTAATCTGAAAATGATGGTTCTTCGTGGATACCAGTCAAAAACTAATCGTTGGGCCGTTCATTCACATCAGGTTCCTCATTACAACAGAAATGTTCTTGCGCATTATTCTGTTCTTTGATTGCAGAAAAAATCCTGCCGGAAAAACTGATCTCGAATCTTGAAGTCAAGAGAATACCATCGTACCTTTAGAACCAAATTCTCTTAAAGTCTACTTAAAATACAAGACAAAAATAATGAATAGTTTAAGTAACCAAAATGGAACTTGGTTCTCATATGAACACAAATCCTGCATTTGTTTATCATGTAAGACGTTTGAGTAAGATTTACTTAAACTTTTCGACTGGGCGATTTTCATCAGATCGTGTTCAGCAACAAAGACGCGATCCTAGAAAATAACCCTATCTAACATGTGCTCTGTGTTACTGTGTCGTTTTTGTATTGATTTTGTCAACAACACAAACATCGACTTTCCCCAACATCAACTATGTTTAAGCTAGATTATTCCGCTAACACAGACAAATACGCCCATGAAACAATTCTGAGTGTGTGGCATTCGATTAATTTAAATTCGATTTTAGACATGTCTCTGATCAAAACCCGTGAGACTTTCCCAGCTCCTTTCTCTTTGAAAGTCTTCAAAACGTGAAACGTGCCGTTCCTCAACAAATTTAATATTTTTCAAACTGATCAAACTTGAAGATGTTTCAAGGCGCATTGTACATTTCAACCGAAGCTACCTCACGTACTGACCGCGTCTCAATTTAATGACAAACAGTGGCGTGGCGTGAATTGCGATGTATCGATTGCTCAGCCATTTAAACCTAAGGTAAAGAATCGATTATTAAGGTGTTCGCTGCGAACACCCTGTCTATCGATACTTTTCCATAGGTTTAAATGGCATATCAATCGATACATCTCATTTCACGCCACGCCACTGATGGCAAACTTTCCCCGGGATCTTTTGATCTATCATCCAACAAGATTACGCGTAATATTTCCCGACGTTTATTAATGATCGAACGGGCCGATAATAATCGAGGGTGTTTTTAATACGTTCTTACGACTCAAGGTCAGAGGGAGCGATAAATCAGAATCTGGAGTGATAGGAATAATCGAGTTAGGATATAAGGATGCTTTGCGATGAGCTTGCCGCAGAAACTATTGCCAACTGCGTTGCCAACTGAGCTTCTGAATTTCTACTGGCACATTTTGCGCTCAATAAAAGCTTTTAAATTCGTATTTTGAGACCCATTCACAACGGACGGATGTGTGACGGATAAAAATATTTTTACCGTGCACGTTCATAACTGTTGAAAATATTGGAGTGTAGTACTGGGGGCCGATTATTGAAATTGATAGACAAAGAAGACATAGGGAGTATGGAGCTATCCTATTGGTTGAAATGGGTGGTTCCTATGGACTAAAGGAGAAAATGATGGACTAATTATCGGGTCCCTCGTGGGTTGCCGTTAGTTAGTCTGTTACCTACCTCCTTTATCCATTGCAACAACCCGCTTCCACCAATAGGCAATCTCTCCATATCTCTTTTGCCTTCTTTGTCTATCAATTTTAATAATGGTGCCTGTAATGCTCCCAAACTACCGCAAAGTGAAATAAGAGTGAAATGACATCTCTTATTTTTGCGCCGTGAACTCCGTATTTACAAGGCAGAACCTATGTTGTGTACTATCATGCATTAAGAGTTATGCGAATGGCAAAGAGTTTTTAGGGGAGGATTACCACCTATTGTTAGACCCGTTTTTCCTGTAATTTTGAACAATTCTCAACTCTTTTATTTGGGAGGATTATTGATTCTTATCCCTTCCTTTTCAAAAAACCATAACGGTACGCATCTATCAGAAGTCTAATATGAAGTTTTAGATTACCATGTCCATGTACAGTATTTTTACGAGAAAAAGTTTATGTTTAAAGAAGACCATGATGACTGGCTGTGCAACAACTTAAGTAATCGATCATTCAAACTATGTTTTCCTCTTGATTTATTAATCATTTATAAAATTATGCTAAATCAGTTGAGTATTCTCAGGACTCAGGAAGTCTGGTGATGTTAAATTGGCCCATTGAAATTGAAAATATTTGAATGATATTTGTGCAGCAGCAAGTGAAGAAAATAAAGAACCTCCTTTTGTGCAATAATAATTAAATCTCCTTCAAATTGTGGTGCGCTGGAAACCAAGTATCCTTTTTAAATTAGTTCAAGCCCGTATCGATGTTGCAACTGAGATGAATCATGCGAAACAATCTTGAGACACGAGTCTATCATCTTAATGCCAAAGATTGCTGCCATGTACGTATAATTGATTAAAGCAATGACCATTTCCAATCGATAAACGATCATTAAAATGCGCACGTTGCCATATGGTTAGAAAATGTTCGAGCTTCGAAAAAAATGATAACGTCTGAAAACTTTATATTGTTTAACAGATGTTAGACAGTCAAAGGTATTAAAATATGAGTTGCTTATGGTGCGATCACGTGCTTCTCAATCAACCCTTAATCTGATCTAAAATAAACCTGAGTACGTAAGTGTGGATGCTAATGTCGTCCGATCACAGCGCAATTAATGATGTTGCGTTGCAATGTTTTGCACATGTTGACAACACATCACTGAGTAATTTTATTCTGAAGGAGGAGACTACATGTGGATCATTCATGGGAGGTGATATCCTGCCGTGCTAAGGAAAAACGTCGTATGAACCTTCAGGCTTTGCCAAATTTCCTTGGATAAAACATGAATTTCCTGGGAAACTTATGAATATTTTTCTTCCAATTTTTCAGATACTTGTCCTCGCTATTTCACCTGAAGTCCCTGAAAGTTTCAAGGAAAAATATTCATATCTTTCCAAAAAAATAAACATTTCATTGAAGGAAACTTGGCAACTCTCGAATATTCATACGGTGTTCTTCCTTTTAGCACGGCAGTATTATTCATCGTATAGCCGTATGCTGCAGTTTCAATACATGCATCGCCGTCTTAAATTCCAGGACTTTGATCCCTTGTGATGGCAGATTTGATCCTAATCGTAACTGCTATTACCGTGCAGAAAAATTCAGTATTAATCCTCATGTAAGAATTATCTATTCAATGCTGTTCACAGCATTTGTATTCATTAATGTATCAAGAACATGTTTGTGAGAGATTATACAAAGTACTTTTATCATAGACTTGTCAAAATGACTTTTACAAAATGTGACTCAAGTGACTTATGATAAACCCATGCAACAAATACAGGTTCAAGACTCATAGATATGGATTTTTGAGAGCAACCCGAGACAATGATAACAGTGGAAAAACAAGGAGGAAAAACGGGAAACAAGGCTAAAAAGACACAATTAATAAAACTCAAGACGTTTAGATTCAAAGCCCTAGGGCTCAGGTTTTTCATTTTTTTTTTTTTAATTTTTATTGTTTCCGACTGAAAATGACTCAGTTCTGAGTCGAAACGTCTCGGGTTTTATCAATTATGTATTTTTAGCCTTGTTTCCCGTTTTCCCTCCTTGTTTTTTCCACTAGTTCAAGAATCTAGAGGTGCAATGAAGTCAGTGTATGGTTCATACACAGCAAAAAACACCTCAACGTTGATATGACGCGAGTGAAGAAAAGCGAATCGGTGGCGCATGCGCGCATGTGCAATCGACGCTCGCACGCGATGAACCAAGAGCAGCGTTGTCATAATGTTTACCTGAAAAATATAACAATAATTTGACCTGAAATCAGGCATTTTCAGGGTTTATAGATATTTTACCGACGACTATTTGAACACGGCTGACGTGGGGTTGCATACTCATCTTTTTGAAGGATTCTATTGCACTTAATTTATAAACTTTACATAGGCTCTCACGTGTTAAAAAGATTACTAAAAATGTTGCTGTTTAGCTATGACAATGCAAACATGAATTTCATAAGAATTTTTCTACCGTAATGTGACACACTTTTTCCAAAATTCGAGAACCGAGTTTTTGAAGCCAAAGATAGATTGTGCCGCTATTTTTCGTGATTTTTCATGGTCTACTTAATCCTGCTGCAAAAATGAGTCAGGAAGGTTTCCTCCAAATATCCTCTTAATCGCCAAACTTTCTAACTTATACCTGTCATTTTTAGAGTACTCGAGGAGAGATAATCGCTCCAAACAAAGTACTCAAGTATGCCCTCTTCTCTGCTTCCCAGGCATCTCATGTCTGTAATACCAAAATACTTTTAAGATACAATCATAAAATTATGTAATCGAGACACCTAATAATAACGGTGTCTCCAATGGCAGAGGGATTTTTCCGTTAACAGCAGGCTCCCGTCACATGAGCAGGTTCATTTACTTACTTTTTACAGTTGGTACAAGTACTATATGAGATCCGGAAAATTTTACCCCTTAAAAGAGTTTTTCGCCAATATCAAGTAATGAGACCACATTTTTCCATATATTATTTGAGGAAGGCGTGGAGGTCGTGATTATGATTAATTTTAAGTCTAATGCCTTTTAAAATGATTCCCTGAAAAACTTTCCATTACAGATAAGAGGGAAAGACCTCCAGGAATATTGGCGCCTCTCTCGAGTTCAAATTTTTTGCGCCCTTGAGTCTGCCCCGGATCATTGAGCCTCAGCCCAATCATGGAAGAAAAAAATCGCTTTAAGTATGGCTTTACACTCTCACAGCGAGTCAAAACAAGCATATTTGCTGGGCCTCATCAATTTCAGGCCGGCTCCGCACGCATGCTATGTCGCGTGTTCGTCTATTTCCCAGCTATTTTGAAAACGTCCGAACAATGCGAAACTATAACCCTAGTCGACCTCGTTGGTGTCAGCCGTCGCGCCTCCGACAAAAGAACGTATCTGCATTCAAAGACGATATCTATTTCCCATATAACTCCATGCTTCTAGAGGTTCTTGTTGAAATATAGATACGCCCTTACGTCAAAGCGGTGATGATGAGTTCGAGCACCTCCTCTGTTTTTTTATGAAACATTTCGCGGAGTCCGAATCACGATGGGAACCAGGCTCACCAAACCGCCAGTGAAAAATTCCCCGGAGTCCGGAAAACGGTCCGTGTTTTGGCAGCACTGGTGGGAACTGTCCACGCAACAATCGGATCCGGGGTCCTAACTAGACGTATCAGACGTCGAAGCAGTCACCTATGCGAAGCGTGTCTTCGGGAGGCATAATTCGTTTGTCGGTCGCCGCGTCAAAATTGGATGAGTTGCCGTCGGAACGAGATGAAATTAGCGCGCCTTCTACTCACGCTGCTTGCCCAATATTCCTTTTGACGGTTCCATGATATGAGTCCTGGACACTGTCTTGAGAATAGCCGTATGATTAGTCTTTGTTAGCATTGTTTAGTCCGTTCTGTGGGTCAGTCGTCCTCAGTCACATTGACTTATTACATGACTCTACTTACCGACTGCATTTTTTTCGAAGAGAACGGGGCAAAATGTTTGAATAATATAACTCTTTGGATCAGCAATTTACATAAGTGGATCTAGGGGCAGGGGGCAGGGGGTGCACGCCCTTTTCACGTTTGCCCAAAAAAACAGGAGGAATAAAAAAGGCTCAAAGAAAGAGGGAAGGAATGGAGGAAAGAAGAGGGGAGGACGCTTAGATTTGGTAATAATTCATGACGAAATTGATTCAATCTGCATATTATATTAATGGTATGTGCTTTAAAATTTTGACAGTTTTCTAAGAGTTGCCCCTAGGACCCTACCCTTGTTATACGCCCTATCCCCATTCGAAGTGTCCGCATCCGCCTACGGAAATTTAGCTAGAGTAACTGTCCACCACGCGTCATTACTGCACACCATGCCTTTTCAGTACAAATTACTTATTTGAACTACATTTTGCAATAGGGGAGGATTATTTCCAGCCCATCTACAAAATCACTTATCTGCATGGGAAAGGGTGCGTATGTTTTTCCTAAAATGAGCAAGAAATTTTGTTTCCTCGTTGCAAAATGTAGGTCATTTGTCCTTTAGCCGCCACCATTGACGTGCAATTTATTATCTAACAAAACTAGAGTGCCCGACATACTACACGTCAAAGTTCTATTGACACCTATTTTTACCCTTACGCCTCCTTTAATTTATGCCTCTCTGAAACGGAATCCCTATATCTCTCCAGAATATTTTTAACGGAATTTTTCGATCTGGAAGGGAAGCAAAAAACAGTCTGATATATAAATTTACAAAAAAATCAGCATTATGATGAATCTTATCATTTTTTTGTCAATTTGCAAGAATCATTAGTGACAATTGGATTCTGATCGGGAGTGAGATTATGACAATAATTGTTAATTAGGATCTCTAGCAGTGCAGTGAGGCATACCAGAAAAAACAAATACCTGGGATGATGAAACCTTAAATTCATCAAGTTATGGCCAAGAGATAAATCGGCTAATCAATCACTTACTAGCCAATCACTCTTTGCAATTCGGGGAATCAGATTGCTGCTCCTGTGGAAGCAAAGCACCCGAACCTCGAAATCCGTCAAGATCTGCAAGTGAGACCAAGTTGGATAGAGGTAATTACGTTCAGAGTTAGCTATGAATGATTTCTAGGTGCGTACGAGCTGTGAAAGCCAATTAGAGCCGTAAACGAGATTTTCCGGTCTAATAATTTTCAAGGTGGAAACGGCATATTTCTCAAAATGCTCCCCGATTATTAATTATTATTGCAGGTCGGCATCACACTTTTCGTCGCTTCTCTGACGTAAGGACGTATCTCTATTTACACGAGACCCCTGTGCTCCGTTTAACTCTATGCTTTCTAGGGCTCATGTGAAAATGATGATACGCCCTTACGTCAGAGGAGCTACATTTTAACTGCATCCTGCGATTATGCTAAACGTCCAGGTTGCCTGATCGAGAGACCTCAGGAACAATTAAACACTTCCGTTGTGGCATTCAGAAAGAAATAGTCTTAGACACAACGTATTCTGCCGTGCTAAGGAAGAACGCTGTATGAAGCTTTAGGCGTTGCCAAATTTCTGTTGATAAAACACGAAATCCCTGATAAACTTATGAATATATTTTCCTTTCAATTTTTCGGATTATTTTCCTCGCAATTTCACGTAAAGCCCCTGAAAATTTCCAGCGAAAATACTCATGACTTGCCACAAAAATGAACATTTTATCGAAGGAAATTCGGCAACTCTCGAATGTTCATGCGGCGTTCTTCCTTAGCACGGCAGTATTGTTGGTAGTAGAATTTAGATTTGATGGACGCAACCTGTTGGATTGGGTCCTAACATTTTTCTAACTTAAGACTTTTTGGACTGTGAATAGTCTTCTTAACGCTGAAAAGTTGATTGTCGTCGAAATTCCGGATTTCGAGGCTGTAAGTTCCAAGTTAAAGAGCTTTGGCACCGCGGCTACTGAACCCGGAACGTAAGCAAATTATATATACACTATACAGCCTGTTTTGTAACTCCTAGACCCAATTCCTTACACAAACTAATCTTTGGATTTGTTTTCTTTTTCTTTTTAATTTGAGTTTTTATTGATCTTCTTTGTACAGAAATTACAAGAATCGTATTTGGAGTTTTGAAAAAAAAAATAGAAGTTATCCCTAAAAATAGAAGTTAACTCATCGTACTCAACTTCTTCGGCGCTTTGTCAGAGAATAGAATATCTGAATTAAAAGAAACCATTTTGTCTAGGACGATGAATAGTCGATGATACTCAAACAATTCGACAACATTTTTCCGCACCCAATCTGCACTTCTGCAGTCTCTTCAGTGATTTTACCGCATTTTAGGTCAGTTAATTGCTCCTGGGCAGCTTGACGACATACCAAATTATAACTCACGTTCTTTTCGGCCTCTGCATTTAGAGGTCGTCTCACTCGAAGTTTTTGGTGTCCTTGAACTTCTGTGGTTCCTTCATTCGTTTTTTAAAGTTTGGAAACCAAACAGTAAAGGAGTTTTTTTCCTCTCAGTGATGCTAGGTAAAATGGAACATCATTAATAGTCTGTTTCCCCAAATACTGCGCCCAAAGTTTACATGATACTACACTCTTAATGTTTTAATTAAATTAAGGCATGCGAGTAGAAAGCCTGATAGTTCGTATTAGACTGCCTGAATAGCTCCCCAGGAAATCTAGCCAGCATCAGACTTTTCGTAGTCTTAACCGTAAGTTTGGCAAATCTTCTTGAAATCTAGTAGATAGGACCGGACTTCTGATACTGGTGTATCTCCACAAAATCCAGTAGCTGCACAATGTTAGATGTCTGCTACTTAAATATTATGAGGAACACGAGTATGCTCATTACCAGACTTTTCCCCATATGAAGTTTTACCCGCTACATCTACCATTCATGAATCTGAGGTAGCATTTTGATACCTGAGATAATCAGTAAAAGTTCCTCAGGGGGCAGCCATAGTGGACCTGTATGACGTATATGAATTTTTTCCCCCTAAAATAGTTGAAGCAAGTTCACAACATCAATGATATTTATGCGAAGAATCAAACTATTTTCATTACCTCGCGTTTAAGTCTCCAAATATATTTAATCTTATTAAATTTTGATGTAATTAATGACGCTTGTATGCGCTAAGGATTTGCGATTTACGTATTTATTCTGATGTAAAATTTCGTGAGGAATACGACTGTGCCACTGGTATTTCCTGAAACGAACTCCTAAGCTCAAATATAGCTCACTTGGAGGCTGTTATGGAGGGGATCCCTCTCAAGACACCGAGAGTCCGAGAGAGATCTTCACCAATACAGTTTCAACTTCGATGGTTTTTTTTTTTTGAGGTTGAGAGCTCGTTACAATGAAAACCAGTGGCACAATTGTGTTTCTCGCGAAATGTTGCTTAGCAAAAGTGCTTATATCCCAAATTCCTGACACGCGAAAGAGCTCCATCGACATCGGACCCATTTTACCAGCTGACCCACCCCTCTCCTCCGCTATGTCAAGTTCCCTCTTCTGCGTCAGCCACCTTTGAGGGGATTTAAAGGCAATCTCTCCTCAACCCCAACCCCTAACTATCTGATGCTATCCATAGACCGTCCCCGAGAGGATCATGATCCCCATTCTCTTTTTCCGCGCCCCCTACCCTTAAAGGCAATCTAACCTCAAGCCCTAACTATATGATGCTATCCATAGACAGTCCCCGAGAGGATCATAATCCCCATACTCCTTTTCGGCGCCCCTACCCTTAAAGGGGTTTAAAGGCAATCTAACCTCAAGCCCTCACTATCTGATGCTATCCATAGACAGTCCCCGAGAGGATCATGATCCCCATACTCCTCTTCCGCGCCTCCTACCTTTAAAGGGGTTTAAAGGCAATCTAACCCCAAGCCCTACCCCTAACTATCTGACGCTATTCATAGACAGTCCCCGAGAAGATCTCAAACTCCATACCATTCTCAGAGAGTGACTATACCGGGGACTCCACGGGATCCACCGCGGCGCCAAGTTCAAACCGCGACGCCGCTCTCGTTCCGAAGTGGCGTCGCGACGCTAACGTGTGTCGCTGCCGCGCGCGATTACATAACGCCGATCGGGCTTCGAGCCATTGTCCCCCGCCGCCGCTCGAGGTCAAAAGAAACCCCCCCCGTCCTAACTCCACCCCCCGCCACCACGGTCCTGCTCGCGAGGGCTGGGTGCTGGGTGCTGAAGGTGGACGAAATGTGCTCGATTATGAGGAGCTTGTGCAACGATGCTCGCCGCGCGCTCGCTTCGGAACTCCGAGTCGTCAGGTGCAGTGAAAGTTGGGTCCGGACCCAGCGCCCCTCCCATAGTTGCCGCATTGCCGGGGTTTTGTCCGAAATTTTGAATATTGTGCTAGGAAATGGTTTTGGCGTGGCTGGAGCAATTTTATGCGGGAGGAGTGCGGGCCCTGCTACTCAATGGGTGTCTGAGTCCTCGCAATACATACGGAGGGAGGGGGTGGGTCGTGGAAGTGTCTTCCGGAAAATTTTGGGAACCGCACCTCTTCAAATAAAAGCTCGTCTTTCTAATTTATCGAAACACGGAGCAAGTAAAGCGCCTGAACAACGAAGAGATAACTATTCGTGCTCCTATGTAGGTTTTTTGCCTACTCGGCGAAATTGAAGGCGGATCTCCAGAGAGGGATTTTCAACTGAAAGCTAACGCATCGTTTTCGGCTCCATCGACGCATGGGGCGAGAAAAGCGCCTGGACTACATAGAGATGACTATTCGTGCTCCTATGTAGGATTTTTGCCTATTCGGCGAAATTGAAGGCGAACCTACAGTGAGGGATTTGCAAATGAAAGCTAACGCATCATTTTCGGCTCCATCGAAGCATGAGGCAACAAAAGCGCCTGTACAACGAAAAGATACGTATTTTTGCTTCTTCGTCGGTTTGCTACCCACCTGGCTCCCTTAAAAGGCTTGTCCATGTCGTTTGATCATAATGATGTTGCTGAATTTTGATCAGGAAAATGTTTTCATGAGAAATTATAAATATCTTTCAGGGAATCGTTCCGCATACCAGGAATGATTTGCGAATAAAATTTCCTGGAAGATTCAAGAAGAATATGGGAAAAGGAAATTGTTGTGTTTAATTAGAGGAGGCATGACAACGTTTGAATGTTCATGGAGCGTTTTTTTTCTGAAACACGGCAGTTTGGAAGGATTTTTTTAGATTTGGCAACAATGTTAGTTTGTTTGTGGTTCAGATGTTTGGTCTGGTGCCATTCGACCGAGTTTGTTGATGCGTGGGAAAACGGCATTTGCGATTTTTTCGCAAATTTGGGGGAGGGGGAGCCTGAGGCGTCAATTCGGCTCCGCGGGAAACATTGGAAACAGAAATGATACGGGCTATCTACGGCATGGGAACTAGATCAAAATGGAC